>JAXGGA010004424.1:0-88629 GCA_038373865.1 Uloborus plumipes | reverse complement strand
ACACTGATATTGGCGGCTAACGGTGATAGCAGGTTGCAAGCAGATGAAATAAATGTTCCAGTGATGATAATCCTTTTGAATCCAAATGATTCTGCTAAATATCCACCGGCGGCTTGTGTTAAGAAATATCCTATGAAACTGGATCCTAAAATATACCCTTGGATTCCTGGGCTCCAATCAAATTTAGTTTCATTCTACATATGAAAGAAAAATATTTTAAAAAATTTGTACATTACTTTTCATTGGCTAAATATACACAGAAGTGATGTGTTCTTAAATGAAATATTTAATTAAAAATGTAAAGAAATATACCGGGGCTGAAAGGTGGCTAATATACAAATAAATTATTTCATGAATAACGAAGATGAAATATCCTAAATAATTGGTAAATAATAAGTGCAAAAATTGCTTAACGTACAACAAGAAGGACAAGCGCAAAAATTGTCTCGACATGTTGCACTTTATTTACTTCGATTTTATAACTTCATTTATTTCTTAATTTTATTCATCACTCAGTGTTCAGAAGCTTAACAATTTTTCTCCCTGAAAAAGTGATTACTTGAAGCGCTGAAATTTGAGCATGCTTTATGCTCAAAATTGCAAAGTATGCACAAATTGCATACTTTGCAATTTGTGCTCCATAATCATAAATTTTTAAAATTCGAAATGTCTCACGGTTAAAAGTTTTCCATGACTTAATAAAATGCTAAAAAGGTCCCATCCAGTAATGAAACTAAAAATAACTTCCTTTTTTCATCTTTAAATGAGGTGTTTAATCAAAACTAGATTAATCAATGAATTTTCGAGTCTTATTACTTCGATTTGATGCTTTTTGGTCGATTCCATAGTATCACACTCAAAACGATTTGGAACCTGCCTGGACGCTTCCGAAAATCTGCGTTACTTCAAAGCCAGCAAAGTGCATGCCATACTGATAAACTAATCATCGTAAGCAAGGGCGGGTAACTTCAACATAATTCTTATAATAAATTGTCTAACCCACTCACATTTTTTATTTACGCACTAATACAAGTCCTGAAACTTAGATATCGAATGATTTTAATAGAATTTGAAAAATTGAATGAAAGAATGATGATAAAAACAAAAGTCGATTTATTTTAAATCCAACTCAATCCACGTTTCTTAATTCATAAAAAATTAGACAATGCTTCTAATTTAAAAATAGAATCGTATATCAAAGATTATTCGAACAAAAGTAAATTCTTCTGTAAAAATCACAATGTGTTGAGTGCAAAATATATTTTTTTAGTTATTTTTTTAATAGGTTGCGTTGGTTTTAATACTAAGCATGTATAAAGTATTATTTATCGACTAAAAATATTTTTGGAAAAAAAAATAGAACCGACTTCAGTTGGAAATTTCACTAAAAAATAAAAAATATTTTCTTTGAACACCATCGAAACTATTTTTAAACAAAAGTTTTGAAGTCGGCGCAAAAACGATAGGTAAAATGATATTTAACCATATTTTGCCAACATTTTCTCAGAGAAACCATGGAAAATTAAAAGCAGAATATTTGTACCATTACACGAATGTGTGGTAATCAATGAAATGTGTCCATTAAAATTTATATTTATAGTTGAATTGTAGTTGCGTATGATTCTATACATTGTTTTTGCGCCGACTTCAAAACTTATGTTTAAAAGTAGTTTCGATGGTGTTCAAAGAATAAAATTATTTTTTACTTTTTAGAGAAATTTCCAACTGAAGTCGGTTCTATTCTTTTTTTCAAAAATATTTTATTTCATTCTTTTTAGTGTAAATGCACTTAAAATAATTAAAATATAGTTAAAAAACCATGCAGCTGTTCAAAAAACTTGCAGACCTGGACTCGATCTCATTCCATCAGGAACTTCAACCCGTCGCGTTTAACCACTTGACCATCGGGTCGCGGATTGAAGTAAGGATTTACGATAGCACATATTGTTTTAAATAACATGAAATTTTAGTTTTTAGATCATAATTTTTTTTTCCAGTGAACAAATATCGTCATATGAATACATGTTACCTAAGTTAACCTTCTCCTATCGATTTTTAAAAAAATCGTCCAAATCGGTTCAGTAGATCAGATGTTATGTGCGAACAAACAAAAAAAAAAAAAACAAAAAACATACGCTTTGAATTGAGTACCTCCTCCTTTTTTGAAGTCGGTTAAAAATTGAAAGTAAAAGTAAGTAATTTGAATTGTGGGAGAAGGGGTTAGAGTAAGACTTGGAAAATTGGTGCAAGTTTTTGCATTTCATGGAAAATTATTTTCGGCTAAAGTGGACTCTTTAGCTTTTTTCAAACACCACAAATCAAAATCTTATTTTTAAAAAAATTGTGTCACTTTAATGGTCGTTCATACCCCCCCCCCTCGCAGTGCAAAAAAACATTACACAGCAGGTTTTGCCTAATAACTCAACACTCATGGTGTTTGATACATTTTATTTGTTTGTAATGATGTTTTTTGGTCACAACCAATATGAAAATCACAAAAAATAGTTACTTTAATTTTTAACATATATTTATCATCTTCAGAATTTTTGACTTTTAATTTTACCTTGAATTTGACGTAAATGCAAGGTATAAAATACAGAATTTTATAAAGGTACAAAAATTAACATAATATAATTGATTGTGTATATAATTTTTGAAAAAATAATATAAGTGCCGCAAATCAAAAACCATTTATTGCCACAATCGATTCAAAGCCCCCAAAAATGGAGCAAACGTCCATAAGAAAATTCTACAGCATCGAAGGACCCCATTGCCAATTTTAACAAAGATTCGACCTAAATTGTCATTTTGTACAATAAAAAAAAAAGGGTAGATCCCCACGGGGGGATGTATCTGAACCTGACGCGCATAACCACTTGACCATCGGGTCGCTCCTTGAAGTAAGGATTTACGATAGCACATATTGTTTTAAATGACATGAAATGTTAGTTTTTCGATCATAATTTTTTTCTAGTGAACAAATATCGTCATATGACTACATGGTACCTAAGTTACACCATCTCCTATCGATAAAAAAAAATCGTCCAAATCGGTTCAGTAGATCAGATGTTATGTGCGAACAAACAAAAAAAAGTATACGCTTTGAATTGAGAACCTCCTCCTTTTTCGAAGTCGGTTAAAAAGTTGTATTTTACGAGTTTTCCTGTTTCTTTTAGTAACATTTTAAACAGGATTTAAATGTTCATTGTTAATTTTATGCCTTACCTGTTCACTTCGGTTTACTCTTAGTGATTGTATTTGTGTTAAATTTGAGTACACTTGAGTTAAATTCGTTGCATTTGTTGAATTTTGAGACACAGAATGTGCTGAAGGGTTCACCATTGCAATCAGAGCAATGCTCATATTCATTCTGTGACAGCTTAGCAGGAAAAATATCAGGAACCCCATGAATGCAACAAAATGACGACATTTTAGGAAAGGCTGTTCACTGTCTGAAAAGCAAAAAGGAAATTTTAGTTTAATGCTTTGTGGTTCATTACATCCATACATTGCTGCCTCAAGTAACTTTGCATTAATTCGAAAGCGAAAGTCGTATAAAACGAAATTATGAATTCGGGTCAATTTGCATTGTATAAGGTCCCAGATAAAGCGATTTTGTTGCTTTGACTCTAAACTGGATGCAACGGGGGTCCTAAGTTCCTATTTTAGCTACGAAAATGAATGTAATGGCTAGGGATGCACCGATAAGCAAATTGGCCGATTACCGATTAATCGGCTGTTGATAATCGGCCGATTAATCGGTCAAGCCGCTTAATGATCAGGATAATTTTTTTAATACTAACAATTTCACCATCACCGCTTTTTTCTTTCGTTTACAATCGTGATTTTAGAAATAGTAATCTATTTATGAGAGAAAGTATATATTATTTATTTATTTTTCCATTTTTCTAATTTCTCAAAAATAATTTCAAAATTTTATTCTATTTCTTAAAAGAAATGTCTATATTATTGTCAATAATATTATATTAACACATTGTTAACTATGTTACTGGACATAAAATTAAAAAAAAAAAGCGGGGGGGGGGAGGTTTGTGGTGAGCACTCTAATTTAGGAGTGCATTTGATTGAAAATATTCAATATTAGTAGCCATTTAATTCAAGACTTTTATTCTTTGTGAAAATTAGAGGTTATCTAAAAGCACTATGCTAAAAAGAAAAGTATTGACATATGAAAAACGTCGCAACATTGTCTATGTGTACATTTGTTCAAAATAAGAAAATTAATTTATTAAAAACTTTATATCAACTGTGATTATTATTATTACTATTCATAAAATTATTCATCATAGTTTCACAGTGAAAGTATACTTTTTAAAATAATATTAGAAAATGTAAAAATCGAAAAACAACGTCTAAAAGCACAAATGGGTCGAATTAAAATTGGCAAACATGTTTCGAAGGCATAAAGCCTCCTTCTTCAGTGCCAAGCAAGAAATGGAAATAACCAAAGTATCGGGAGAGTTTAAATAGGAAAGGAGCAAAAGCTAGGCCAATCAGGTGTCAGCGTGTGCCGAGACCGGATTTGGCGTTGCGTTGTCAGAAATTCAAAAGCATGAAGTAAAATTGGCGAGATGTGTGGAACTGCAAAGGATTCGTTACAAATATTACTTAAATTTTTGTGAACATGAAAGGCTTCTAAGAAATCTAACTCACCAACAGTTGAAGGTCTGCAAATAATTTTAGCTTCGGAGAAAACAAATCTATGGCCTGTGTCCCAACAGTGTTTCGCAATTGAGGATATTAGAAAATACTTTTTTCCGCTGATTAATCGACACGGTTTTGCCGATTATTAATAATCTGCAAAGTGGCCGATTATGGCCGATTAATCGGTACTGCCGATTAATCGGTGCATCCCTAGTAATGGCGTATTCTAGTATCCTGTAAGACTGACAACATACATGTGTAGTGTTAAGATAGTGGTCTCTTAGGTCCTAAGAAGCAGGTAAAAACCTGCCTCCAGTCGGAGGATATCCGAGATTAGAAAACCGACAGTGTCCAGAATTATGCCGCATGCAAAAGATGCCCCGAGCTTTCGTTTGGCTCAGAGCGCTCTTGGAAACATTTAATATCAGTTATGTTTCGAGTGCAGTATTGTTTCGAATAGGGCCCAGTGCCTCCATCTGGGGGGAAAAATGGGCGTCAAAATTCTTATGGTTATATAATCATCACAACATGATTGCTACATGAAAGAATGGATGCTACAACGGGGAATCGTGCTTCATCTGTTAAGTAGAGTACGTATGACGCAGCACCTTTAGAAAGAAAAACAAAACTTTCGAATTAACTGTTTTTAATCTTTGCTTGCTTTAGTAGTGCAATTCGTGCGAATTCTGTGCTGTCACCAAAGAATAGGCCGCCCACTTTGTCTAGTGGTCAGAGAAATCTAACTCTGACGAGGAGGTTCCGGGTTCGAATCACGGCTCGTTTATGAATGTACTTTCTCTCTCTCTCCTGTCTTTGTCCTTTATTTGTGTTAATGTGTTGTTCTGCTGTGAATGGTTGCCTACTCTATAAAAGGGTTCTTATGGTATGTGTGTACTGTGGAACTCACTTCACACCAAATTGGCACAGTTGGAAAAGTGAAACAGCGCGACCCACATTGCCGACCTAGCTGGCTCAAGACAAATGCCAAAAACCAAAGAATATGTTACCCATGTCCCATGTTGTGCTTTAAAGAAAAAAAAAGATTCCAAAGCATTTGATTGAGCAAATATTGTACCTAAGCTTCCAATTTCAGTAAAAACGCCATTACATTTTTACATTAAACTAGCAAATTTTGGCCTTAGTTGCGGCCAACTAGAACCTATTCCGTCAAACCGCTTTCTCTGAACTCGTGACGACAGCAAACTGAACTAAATCTAAAATGTTTCCAGACCCGTGACAATTGAGGTCCTGCCATTTGGTCTTAAAATATTCCGCAAACTGACCTCGTACTGATAAAAGATAACTTATGTCTTTAGCAAATTATTCCATGAAAATGTGGTTACTGGAAATATAAATTTGACATTTGATCAAGTTGTAGGTGTTTTTTTTCTCTCTTCTTTTTATCATTTGTAAAAAATTCTGGTTCATGATCGTCAAAGTAATTTACCAAGCTTATAAAGTGTCCAAGTCGAGCGCAGGCATATTTTTCAAAGCATATTCCATTAGAAACAATATGTTTTTACGAATCCTCTAACCAGAAAGGAGCTAGATAAATTCCGAAAGATTGCTGTCTGAAAGTCTATTACAGCTACAGAATATGCTATATCAATATTAGAACGTTCAAGAGTCCAAATTATGTTCAGTTAAAGCTGCATAAACACATTCTTTTTCGCAAAACGAAATTTTTTACAAATTAACAGGATGATGCAAATCGATTATAAAGCCCATATTAGCATATACTTTTAGACACGTGTTTCTCAGTTTGTAGGAACCTCTTTTTCATTACAAAAAAATGGGCTTTGGAATGCAGTCATCCGAAAAAAGCGACTAGATCAAACAAGCTGCAGTAGAAATATCTAAATTTTGGGAAGTAGCACTTCCTTGGTTGTTTTGTTGTTACACAATTTTACTAATATTTATTTGACCCTCTTGGCGACAAGCTCGAATATACTCCGGCTTTCGTATGAGGTTTAAAATGGTACTATGGTACATGATAAATGGATTAAAACTTCATTTTTCTTCTCTCTCTCAATAATTTGAAGCGCGATACTGTCTAGTCGTGGAGACCGTGCATGTCGCTCAAAACATATTAGCATATACCTACTACTTAACATTCGTCTAGAAAACGGTGCTGACAGCGCCTTCTTAATAATTCTGCACGTGGGGTAAATTCTGCACGTGGGGTTATAAATTCGTATCCCTTTCTAGCTAACTATTCCTAATAATATAGAGATAAAAACAAAATTCGTATTGTGTACGAACAATGTCTTTGAGGCACGAAAAAATTGAAAACATAGATAGCATTGTTCTACTGTTACACAAAGTATTTTTTCACTGCTTCAATATGAATTCATGCCGCATTTTAAAATTATTCACTGTGTTGTAAAAATGCTGCAATTCGTCTAA
This sequence comes from Uloborus plumipes, assembly GCA_038373865.1. Classification (NCBI taxonomy): domain Eukaryota; kingdom Metazoa; phylum Arthropoda; class Arachnida; order Araneae; family Uloboridae; genus Uloborus; species Uloborus plumipes. Next base: position 81,558 of record JAXGGA010004424.1, on the reverse strand, counting down.
AAAGCGAGGCTTTAGTTTGGGGATATATTCAGATACCTAAAATGGGGTGAATCGGAACATTTTTCAGATTTAATTGTAAAAAAAGTAGTTGAAAGTTTTTTTTTGAAATTTGATTTTTTTGGTTAAAAGCTTCGATCTTGCTTTGCTTTTGATATTCCAAGCAAAGACAAAACATTTAAAACAGTTATTATTTATATATGTAGGAATTTAGGGGTGTTCCGAATCACCCCGCTGATAGTGGTCAATCGGAACACATGTTAAATTCTTTTGTTTTTTTCAATTTAACCTGTAATAGGTCTCACAAACATGAGTAATATTGATGGGGAAGAATAAAAACAGATAGTTATTGGCAAATAAAAATTTATTTTCTGTACCAGTAAACGTTTATAATTTATCAGAAATAAAAATAATTTTTAACTTATGAAAAATTAAAATTTATTTTAAGAAATGCTTTTGAATTAAAATACAAAGATGTAACATAAATTGAAGTCACTCATATCGTCCCCAAATATGTACTTGGCCTTAAAACTAGCAGTTGTGGCCTGACTTAAGGTTTTTCATAACATCTTCTGGGATGAAAGCTACCTTTTCTTTAGTTTCTTCAAATCTCTGGGTTCTGGGGATTGTCCTGTAAGATTTTCTAATTTATTCCTCACTGTCTGTGTGCTGGACTTTTGCTACATAAAGTCAGTATGACTTTCTCCCATGTATTTTAGGTAAAAAGAAGTCTCATGGAGCAAAAATATTTTTTAATCTGCAACTTTCTGTCATTCTAACCAGGAAAGTACTCGACTTAAATAATAATGAAAAAAGTTAAAAATGGTACCGTTCGAAAGAGCATACTGAGACATGTCTTTGACCCAAAGATAAAGTACCCTCGTACCCTCGTTTTCGAGATAAGGGGTCTTAAAGTCGGCCGAAAAGTAGCCAAATTTGAAGACTTGGCAAGAAATTGAAGCTAGCTCCCGATTCTCCCTTCCGCTGCTTGCTTGACATCGCATCATTTCCATGTTTGGTCATTCGCAAAGAAAGTAAAAGATGTTTTACGTTAACCCTTTACTTGTATGAGCTAAAATAAAGAATGCTGATCAAGACTATGATGTGGAAAGCAGAGAGCTTTATCCAGAGGAGCGAAAACTTTACAAAGAAGTTAAAGTTTTATCTTTTTACGATTGATAACAATACATTTTAGAATTTTAGTTATTTTAAGTTTTTTTACTGAACTAAGTTGTATGTGTTAATTATTATAAGTTAAAATATATTGCACGTGTTTCTAAATGAATAATTCGGGATAATTAAATAAGTATGAAAAGCAGCTAATATGAGCTCATGTACAAAAAATGAAATAAATAATCTTTGGGGTAGAAATTAAATTGTCATGGATTATGATATCAGTTCTTATGTCAAAAAAAATCGACACAAGAAGTTTCACTATCTGCCAACTCTTATCAAAACATTTATTTTCTTTTAATTGAAATCGAGAAAAAATAAATAATTTTAAAAAGAAAACGAATTAGTAAATATCAATAGCTGCAAAATTATATCCACGTCGGAAATTACATCAAGGGTAGAGGGAAATAATTATTTCCATTCTTAAAATATACTAATAGAGTCGGCATTCATTGTAAAAACCCTGCCGTTCAAACAAATTGGTCACTGTAGCGAAAAGTCTCTGTAACGTAAATGTAAAACATATTGCATGTTAATTTCGTACTGTTTAAAAACACTAGAATAACTTTTACTAGTTCTGCTATATGTTCAACGGGTAGGAAAAGACTAACAAAATTGTAAATCAATACAAGTTTTAGCTTACTTTTCTGTAAAAGTAGAAAATAGGTGAAAAAAATCATGAAAGAAGGCCTGATGCACTGAAAAAAAAAAAAAAAAAACGCTCAAAACAATTGAGTCGAAAAAGCACAACTTAATAAAAATAATTAAATATACAGAGAAATTTACCCTCGCGTACGGCTCCGCGATTTCAGCGGGTATCAGTTTCGTCCCAAAAGCACGGGTCACGTGAATTTCGCGCAGAATGAATTTTTTCTCCCTAATTCAATACGGATTGCGCTATTTTACCGTGTAGGTTAATAAAAACATCATATTATGCTTATTTTCGCTGCTAGATGCACTAGAGGATTCTGAATTTATTGTTTTTCTCTAGCTTGTTTTACATCGCGCATTATTGTGTATGAGCTTATTTTTTCGTCATTCGCGCGAAAAGCATTTATGAAAGATTATGGCATATTGCAGCGTTAGCTGAAATAACAAAATTTCTGTAATATTTTTTGAGACAAATGTTTAAAAATTATATCATCTATTCATCTGATAATAAAAATATCGCGTGAATTTTTAAACTTATAAACCATGCCAGCTGAAATAGCGGGCGCGTATTATATATATTTTGAAAGCGAAAAGCTATTAAAGTTCTTTGATTATTTTAACACAGTTAATAAATATGTGAATTGTAACATATGTAGATAAAGAAAATCTAAAAAAAATCGCCCCGTATTTCAGGACCGGAAAGTATAAAAACTGAGCCGTACGCGGAGGGTTAAAATAGGAAAGTTGGTTTTTGAGCTGCGGAAACTGTACCTGTCAGTCTGTCTATTGGTCAGTTTTTCTGCCCTCCCCCCCGCAATAACTTTTGAGTGCATAGTCCGATTCGATATTTTTTTTTAATTTTTTGATCGAAAGATCTCAGTGAGGACAATACACTCCCAGATTCGACTTTTTGATTTGAATAATATTTCATTCAATTTCGAATTTCCGATTTTTTCCCCTGTCCTCACTCATAACTTTTGAGGGAGCAAGTCCGATTCGAGCGAACATTTTTTTTTTCGAAATATCTCAGAGAAAACACCTCATTCCTGTTTGATTTTTTTATTTGAACACATTTTCATTAAATTTTGAGCATTTTTTTTTTTTTTTGAAAGACCATTCTTACATACCCAGTGATGCAATTGACAAAAATGTTTAGGAGAACTCACTTTGAGTTATAGGGGATCCACCAAAAGAAAAGTGGTTTGAAAAAATTTATATTTGCAATTTTTACAATTAAAAACCCTAAATATACCCCCCCCCCCCATACTACAGAATTGTACGAACACTTAAAAAAATAATTAAAAAAAAAACAGGAGGTTCGTCACCTTCTGGGCCCCTTAAACAAGGGACCTGCGTTAATCGCAAATAGTAAGATAAAATTTAATTTTGATGTGTTGTTTAAAATTGTTTTTCCTCTTTAAAAAGCTCTCTGCTTTCCATGTCATCGGCTTGATAGTAGCTTTTTGCTTTAACTCGCACAGGTAAAGTAAAAGATTATTGTAAAGCCGTCTTTCAAAAGCTTTGCAGATGACCAAAAATGGGAATCAAGTTTCCTCGTTGGACACAAATAGTGTAATCGCACCGCAGCTTCCAGTTTCATTATAACTCGCTATAATCGGCGATTTTTCAAAAAAAAAAAAAAAAAATTAGCTGACTTTAGGACCTTATATTTCGATAACGGGGGAGCGAGGGCAAAAACGCAAGCGTCCAGAATTATGTTTTACAATGCTCTTTCGATTGGTACTCATTAAAAAAAAATCACTATTCCATGATCGAGTACTTTCCTGGTAAGATCTAGTTGCTCACGAGAAGAGATAAACAGTAATAAATCCTCGTTCTTGTCTTGACTAGAAAAATTAGGGTTAGAATCTTGATTTTTCAAAGTTTCCTTTAAGGGCGATTCTCTGGAAACTGGTAATTGGCTGTCCGGACTGAGTATTTTAAAAATAATAAAGTGTAATAAAGTAATTATCGCTATTAATACAAGTAAAGCATCAATACTTTGTGGCCCAATTGTATTTGGAGTGATAACAATTTAATTTTTTTTTCTAGAAAGTATCTAAGCGCCAAAAACACAGTCCCCTGGCTGTCCCAATCTCATAGTCTGACTGTTAAAGATAGTATTTCAAAAAACCTATTAACACTACATAAATTTGGCAATTAATATCTAAAAATAGAATAATGAAGGTATATTTTTCTTATGAAATAAGGTATAATTACGTATTTCTAAAACTTAAAATTGTCATGTAAATTCTGTCCGGAGTTTTTTCAAACAGTCCCCTGCAACAAATTCAAAGCTGTAATACGAAAAATCTATAACTTTTGCAAATTCTTTTTGGCACGAAGTTTAAAGTAATCAGTGTGAATTTGCCGAAATCGCCGAGAACGGTGTTGAAACGCTACTTTGCTTAGTTTGAGAGCCACATTTGTGCTGAAAGTATGCATCGTGATAGTTGCGAAAACAGTCCTCTGGGAAGTGATTTTATTAATGTCAATTAATTTAATTATAAAACATATTAGTTATTATGTCCACGATTTTTGCCTCAATTTATATGTAGTCTCGTAACTAGTTATGTTCCAATAGTTTTGCAGATATTACGCAACAAAGAGCAAAAACACAGTCACCTGGCACAGTCCCCTGCCTAGTTATATTAGGCGGGGGACTTACCACCTATCATGATTTATCAGAAAAATACAAACTTCAATTGGCCTTCTTTCGAACTAAAGTAATAGATTCATTTTCTGAGCAATAGTATTATAATTATACGAGCATTTCAAAAAACCGTGCCCGGACAGATTTCGTGTGAAAAATGACGAGTTTACAGAGAATCGCCCTTAAATAAGTTTGAATCGAAACAACAGAACCAAGTGTTCCGATACACCCCGCAAATTTTTTTCCAATGTCATTTTTCAGAATTCTTCATTTTTATGACACAATTTTTAAAAAATGTAAATTCTAATGTGGTATTCAGTTGTTCAGATACATGCATAATTGAAACATACCAATCTTAGGCTTAAATTATAAGAAGGTTGTGCTTACCTATGAAGTTTTGCAGTTTATGAGAACGTGATGCTTTCTAGCATTCCACGTGCAGCCCTCCTTATAAACCACCCAGGTAGCACAAATAACCTTTAAACGTATTATAAATGTATTTAAGAGGTTGTTGTAACGTTAATAACCATTTTACAACCTTTAAAAAACGAAGTATGCTACTTGGGCAGTAACTTTGCCAGATTGACAAAAGTAATTTTTTCCTACTTCCTATGATCTTACCTTTCTAAAAAAAATTAATGGCGAAAAATACCCAATAGTATATTTATGAAGAATTTCTTTGTACGCTCTGAAAGTTTTGTTCCGATTGACCCCGCTGTTTCTATACACCCCATTTTACGGATGTATTTTTTACATGAATTTTCAGACATTTGAGTATGAGTTTTATTTTGAAATCTATAAAAGATCAAAAACACCTTATCAACGGATTTATTACTTATCAATGATTTATTTTCACCCTTAAGATAAGTGGTAAGTTTTTGTGCAATGGAAAAATATGAGATACAGTTCTAGACAATTTAAAAGTTTGAGAAAAAAATCTGATAAGACTTTATGCAATTTAAATGTGAGATTAAGTACTAAAAGCTGATCAGCAGAAATTTCGAAACGTTTATCGAAATTGTAAAATGGCTGCATAAAAGCATATGAGATACAGCATTTTAAAAATGAGTATGATTCAACTATAGAATTAAGAAAGTTAAAATGTAAAATTTAAGTGAAGCGTTAAGTTTCTGCTGCCAAAAACAACTGAACTAGGGTAAAATAATTTATTTTGATGTTACTTCATTTGCATTAGTTATGTTTAGAAGTTGTAGGGGCCGGCCGTATCTAGAGAGTAAGAAAACTGTTAATCTCAATAAGTTTTTCATTAGAAAGGTTTAAATAAAGTACATGAAATGTGCTAAAAAATTAACATCGAGAGCCAACTGAATCTTCCAAACTTTTTTTATTTTACTACTGCCTAGTTTCTGGCAAATTTAGTGTGGTAACACTGCTGCATTCACTCCGGCAATTTTCTTAAAATTAAGAAAAAAAAAAAAAAAAAAAGACTGACGAGATCACTACAATATGCTTTTGTCAAATGTTGTTCACCTTGGAGCTACAGACAGATGTGAAAAATTATCACATGCATATGAAGGTTCGAGTCAGCTCATACATGCATGCTTGTATCATATCCATCCATCCAACAACAACATCAACAATAATAATAATAATTAAAATAATAATAATTATTTTTATTACAAATATTATTATTATTACTATTATTTTGCGTTATGCTTCTATTCTTATAAATATCATATTTGCTGAGAATATTTTGACTTATCATTTACTCTTTGAATATGCCATATAATGGTGACTTTTCAGAAAAATCTATAGTGAATAATGAGTATTAACTCCTTCCTTCTCGCACCCGTGAAAATGACGGGGTGAAGTTTCGTCCTCTATTTCTCGCGCCCGTGATATTTCCGGGCTGAAGTGTTCAAAAATAATGCGCGAAAAATAATAAAACAATCTATTTCTTATGCCCGGAAGCATGTTTTATTTCTCAATATGTACACCAGATGGCTGCCCTAGTCTATTTGCAACGTTTTTAGAGAAAAATATTATTAGAGTTATATTTTAGAGTTTTATTTTAGAGTTTTATGTAATTTTCTTGAATAAAAAAATAGGCACTTTTATGACCATTTTCTTCAAAATTATGCGAGCGTTAAGGGGTTAATTGAGTTAAGAAACATAAGAAAATACGTTTTACCTTCGCATTCCTTTTCATCTTTAACTCTCTTTTGACTTGATTGGGAGGCAACATCCACAGCATAACAATTCTTTTTCTTTTGATGAATAAAAAATAATCTTGAAAATATCTTTTGAATCATTTTAATGATTATGGTTTTAAAGTCTGTAAAAAAATTGCATTCTATTAAGTTCCGAAACAATAAAACAATAAATGAATAAATGCAAATAAATCAATAAAAGAAGTAGATAAACACCTATCTATCTGTGTATCTACCTATCTATGGTTGCCTTCGAGGATGTAATACATATGCTAGAGAGAACTATATATAAGTATACATTTCAATACACTCCACAGGTAGAACTGAATCTTTACAACGCTAGAGAGCACTTTCTCGTATCTTAAACACATACGAATGTTCCGTTGTTCCTAGAAGCCAGTGCAAAAACTGTATTGCCTGTTGACGACCTCGTATATAATATTTTTTATTTTTGCGTTTAAAACACACAAAAAAAAAAAAAACCGAGATCCTCAAGAGCGCCCTAACAAAAAAAAAAAAAAAAAGAGAGAGAGAGAGAGATCCTTAAGAGCGCCCTAACATTTGAAAAAAGTTGATTTTAAGTTTTCCAGAAATTTAGATATCCCTAAAATTCTGCACCCTGAAACCGAAAAAAAAAAAAAAAAAACAATCTATGATTTATTAAGAGAACTAGAGGAAATTTAACAAACGCAAATGGGGTTTTAAAAGGATTTGTATTTATTTTTTTTTTGTCATTTTTTCAAAAAAAAAAAAAAAAAACAGAAAAAATCAAGAGATGTTCTATTATGAATTCAGTACCCAGACTATTTTCACAGCGGAAAACGCAAAAAAATTCTCTGTTGTGGATGATTTTTTACTTCATAACTCAGGTTACAAGACAAAAGTAATATTTATTCACAACAGATGGCAGCACTAAGTATTTTTATTCTTCGACACGATCCTCATTAATATGACAATATGTTCGGCTTTATGAAAACACTAGCTGTACCCGCACGGCTTTGCCCGTGGTATAAAATTAAAAGTTAAATTGTAAAATAATTGATATAGCAGAAAAAATGCTCTATTTTAGTTGTAATTCAACTATAATTCCTTCAAAGTATGATATAAAAATCTGGTATGGACCCCACGCTACTTATTTTTACGTGTAAATTTCTTAGTAAATGCCTTAAGTGCTAAAATAGTGCTTGGAGTGAGCAAGATAACAGTTCAAACATTTATATCCCTAGTTTGCCACGAAACAATGCAAAAAAAAATGTTTTACAATGATTAATCCCCTAAATATCGCCGATTTTAACGTCATTCAGTGGATTTTTCGCAAAATATCGCCAATAGCGCCAAATTGAATCCAAATAAGAAAAAGAAAACAATTTTTTGCCAACTTGACGATATGTCGCCAAATTGGCGGCAAATACTTGGCGACCAAAAATTTGGCGATATATCGCCGAGTGGTCGTGCCAATTCATATCACTTTTGTCTGCATTGAAATGAACACTGATTTACGCCATAAAAGGGGTAAAACACCCCCTTGGAACATTCGAATGCAGCCACAAGGGGAGAAGCACAAAAATAAGCCAAAAGAGAAAATAAGAACAATTTTGTTGCTTACAGAAACCAACAGAAATCTTACCAAAGTTTAGAAGAAGAAGAAAGTTTTCTTTGCTAGCTTAAAAAACAAAACAATACATTTTCCGAAATTAAACACTTTAAAGAGAACGATGCAATATCGCAATTGATACGATATTTGGTTAATCTGTGCTTTAGGTACCCTTTTCTCGCTAAATGGGCGATAGGCGCGCAAAGCGTGGTAACCCTGGCTATTTTGCGTAGTTTCTCTCGGAGCTTTCAATTCCTCGGGACACGCAAAAACGTGCCAAGGTCCCAAAGCATTTTCACCGGGAAAAAAACAGGGTTGCCAGAGAATTGAAACAAAAAAATACTACGCCTCCTCTAAAAAAAATGTTACAAAATACTACTGTTTCCAAACGTTGCCAAAATCAATGTTGCTGAAATGCGAAATCTATGAAAATGAAAAAAAAAATCCGCCAAATCTTTTAATTAAGTCATTAGTTTTTTGGAAACAGGGTTGCCTGAAAAATACTACGCTCCTTATTTGGGCCGAAAAAATACTAACGTAGTATCAAAAATACTACGCCTGGCAAAGCTGGAAAAAGAACGAAACAAAAATAAGTATGAACACGTAACCATGGTAACAACATGAAAAGTTGATTTCCGTTGTTAAAATAATTCATTTCAACTATCTTTTCAAACGAATTTTATTCTCGAATTCAACCATTTTTAGAATCGTTTGGCTTGCTTTACTGAAGGTAAGCCTTGAATTCCGGGATTCTAAAAACAATTGTTACAGCTCTCCTAATGATCGTAGAAACTTCGAAAAAACTTCATTTTGTGCAGAAAATTTCAAGCTTTCGAATGACATAAGACTTGAAAATGTATATGAAATATTTCTTCCCTATTTTATCGAATTTCCGCTAAGAATTCGAATAGAAAAAGAGCGAAATGGAATTTTCGAAAAATCGCTTCGAGGTGCAAATCTACATGCTACAAACTAATTTTGTGCAAAGTGGCAAAAAAAACGTCCGAACGGTTTTGGCGCTACGCGCGTATTAGACAGAAGGACAGACAGACCCACCTTCAGCTTTATTATTAGTAGAGAGTAGAGAAGAGATTGATATGTGAACTATATTATGTATGTTATGTTGCATCATATTCATAAAAAAAATCCTACGGACAGATTGCGATAACTGAGATTGATGGTTTTTACTTCCTTTTAGGTAGTAAAGGAAGTATTGTGATCGCGAAAAAAAAAATCTGGTATGGACCCCACACTACTTCCTTTTACGTGCAAATTTCTTGGTAGTTCCCTTAAGTGTTAAAAAAAGTGCTTGGAGTGAGCAAGGTAACAATTTAAATATTTACACACCTAATCTGCCACGAAACAATGCAAAAAATGTTTTACAATGGTTAATTTTCTAAATATTGCCGATTTTAACATCAGTCAGTGAATTTTTCGCAAAATAGCGCCAAGTTGAACCCAAATTCAAAAAAAAAATTTTTTCGCCAAATTTGTCGCCAACTTGGCGTAAAACACTTGGCGACCAAAAGCTTGGCGACATATCGCCAAGTGGTCGCGCCAATTCATATCACTTGAGTCTGCATTGAAATTAACACTGATTTACCCCAAAAAAGGGGTAAATCACCCCCTTGGGGACATTCGAATGCAACCCCAAAGATAGGTGCCACAAAATAAGCCAAAAGAAAAAATAAGAAAAATTTTGTTGCTCACAGAAACAACAGAAATCTTACCAAAGTTTAAAAGAAGAAGAAAGTTTTCTTTCCTAACTTCAAAAACAAAATAATACATTTTCCGAAATGACATACTTTAGAAAGAACGTTGCAATATCGCAATAAGACAGAAGTAAATATACTGAAATAGAATTGAATGCCAAATTGTAAAAAAGTCGCCAAAAAATTAATTTTTAATATTGTCTTTCATTATTAATTCATTATTGTCTTTCATTATTCATTCTTGTTTTTATTAAATGCAATTATTGATGCAAATTACAGTCCAACAATAAATAATCACATTGCAAAAGTATATTTGGAGCAATTTTTTCTTTTAAACTCAACTGATCCTAAAAATTTTAAGTATTAGTCATAGAAACTTCGTGCATTATTCTTCACAATGACAATAAAAACAATAAACATCGACAAAGATCAACCAGCAAACGATAAATTAAAAGCTAAATTCGTTCACTCAAGCCATTTGCTGCAATTTGTATTGAAATAAATTAATAATGAAGTAAAATATGTTTTGCAGACGATAAATTTAGAATGGTATCCTGTATTTTAAGGAAAGGACTCGATTTCTCATTTGATTGACAGGTTGCCATCTTATCACGGTTTTTAATATTTCATTTGACTAATTTTAATAAGGCTTGGAGTTTGGATTGTTACAAAAACAAATACATTTTTAAACTTATTACGGGAAAAAGAACGAATAAAAACGTAACCATGGTAACAACATGAAAAGTTGATTTCCGTTGATAAAATAATTCATTTCATCTCTATTTTCAAACAAATTTTATTCGCGAGCAAAGCCATTTAGAATCGTTTGGCTTGCTTTACTGAAGGTAAGCCTTGACTTTCGGGATTCTAAAAACAATTGTTTCAGCTCTCCTGATGATCGTAGAAACTTCGAAAAAACGCCATTTTGTGCAGAAAATTTCAAGCTTTCGAATGACATAAGACTTGAAAATGTGTATGGAATATTTCTTCCCTATTTTATCGAATTTCCTCTAAGAATTCGAATAGAAAAAGAACGAAATGGAATGTTCGAAAAATCGCTTCGAGGTGCAAAACTACATGCTACAAACTAATTTTGTGCCAAGTGGCATGAAAATCGACCGAACGGTTTTGGCGCTACGCGCGTAACAGACAGACAGACAGAAAGAAAGAAAGAAGGACAGACAGAACCACCTTCAGCTTTATTATTAGTAGAGAAGAGAAGAGATAGAGATAGAGATAGAGATTATCGGTGCCCGCATGGCTTTGGCCGTGGTAAAAAATTAAAAGTTGATTTATAAAGAATTGATATAGCAGAAAAAATGCTCTATTCAAAGTATGATATAAAAATTTGGTATGGACTCAACACTACTTCCTTTTACGTGTAAATTTCTTAGTAGATGCCTTAAGTGTTAAAATAGTGTTTGGAGTGAGCAAGACACCAATTCAAACATTTACATCCCTAGTTTGCCACGAAACAAAGCAAAAAAATGTTTTACAATGATTAATCTCCTAAATATCGCCGATTTTAACATCATTCAGTGAATTATTCGCAAAATATCTCCAATAGCGCCAAATGGAACCTAAATCAAACAATTTTTTGCCACATTTGTCGCCAACTTCGCGATATGTCGCCAAATTGGCGTAAAACACTTTGACGATATGTCGCCAAATTGGCGTCAACCACTTGGCGACCAAAAGCTTGGCGATATGTCGCCAAGTGGTCGCGCTAATTCATATCACTCTTGTCTGCATTGAAATTAACACTGACTTACCCCATAAAAGGGGTACAACACCCCCTTGGAACATTCGAAAATTCGAATGCAACCCCAAGGGGAGGTGCACAAAAACAAGACAAAAGAGTAAATAAGAACAATTTTGTTGCTCACAGAAACCAACGGAAATCTTACCAAAGTTCAAAAGAAGAAGAAAGTTTTCATTCCTAAGGGCGCTTTTCCACTTACCGACACGGCAACGATAAATCGTAAGCGATTGTCGTCATCCGACATTGGAGCACGCAAAATACATTAAAATATGCTATGCGCTTTTCCATCTCCCGATTCCAGGACGATTGTGCCGTCTCCGACAGAACGCTGTCGTTTGTCGTCCCATTCGTGTCGGATGGCATCCGTCTCGCCTTTAAAATCGGGACGATATTCATCCATCTGTTTACTTTCTTCGAACGAAAGCAATGGCGTTTAAATTCGACATCTCTGCATTAATAAAATATAAGCTTCAATTTGCAGACGATTGATAAAAGATGTAGCAATAAAAGATTTGGATCATTTTGTTTTATACTTAGTTTCATTAATTGTAACGCAGACGATTTTTAATGCTTCAAAAAAAATTACATTTTCATTCTGAACTTTCTTCGATGAGCAACACAGTAGTCATGACATTCAAGTTTGACGTGTCTGTTTTGTGTGAATTAATTGAGCAGTGACCGTGTCTATGGGATAAGCGAAATATTTTATACAAAAACAAAACTCACAAGGAAAAAGACCGGGAAGAAGTTTTTAGATTTTTAGATGAGGAATATGACGGCAAAACTTCTACAGACAAGAAAGAAACAGGTAATTTCAAAGAGCATTGTTCGTAACTATAAAAATATATTATACACTTTAGATTAAACTACTTGTGTTAAATAACCTTGTCCAGATTTTAATTTTTTACTATTCTTTGTAAATTTAGTAAAAATATTTAAAATCACCTAAAATCTCTTCGCAATTTCTTGAAAAGTTTATGAAACTCGCCTACAATGTAACTTTCTTTAAAAATATCGTGCACTCAATACCGTCTCTTAATTCGTTTTCTTTTTCTCATGAGGTTAAGCAAATATAGTAGTCGTAATCTGTTAAATTGAGCAGCTATAATAATATACGTGCGAACACAGTGCTGTTTCGAAATGAAATGCAGTGGAAAATGACCCCTTCGGGAAACTATATCGTTTGAGTGGAAAAGCAGTGCTATAGACGACACGACACCGTACTTATCGTTGCAGTATTACCGTCCGACTTTCGTCGTTGTCGTGTCGTCAAGTGGAAAAGCGCCCTAACTTCAAAAACAAAATAACACCTTTTCCGAAATGACACACTTTATAGAAAGAACGTTGCAATATCGCAATACGATACAAGCAAATATACTGAAATAGAATTAAATGCCAAATTGTAAAAAAGTCGCCAAAAAATTAACTTTTAATATTGTCTTTTATTATTTTTTAAATGCAATTACTGCAGCAAATTACAGTTTAACAATAAATAATCACATTGCAAAAATATATTTGGAGCACTTTTTTCTTTTAAACTCAACTGATCTAAAAATTTTAAGTATTAGTCATAGAAATTTCGTGCATTATTCTTAATAATGATAATAAAAACAATAAACATCGACAAACATCAACCAGCAAACTATAAATTAAAAGCTAAATTCGTTCACTCAAGCCATTTACTGCAATTTATATTAAAATAAATTATTAATGAAGTAAAATATGTTTTGCAGACGATAAATTTAGAATGGTTTACTGTCCAATGTTGTCTCTTTTTTGACCTCATTTGGTTAAAGAATTATTCACTTTCCATACAACTTGTCAGATCGCCAAAATGTCTCTAAACTCACAAAAATGGTACGCGTCAGTATCTTCCTTCTGTACCTATTTTAAGGAAAGGACTCGATTTCTCATTTGATTGCCTTGTGTTATCTTCTCACGGTTTTATTATATTTAATTTGACTAATTTTAATAAGGCTTGGAGTTTGGATTGCTACAAAAACAAATACATTTTTTTAAATTATTAAGGGAAAAAGAAAGAAACAAATAAGCGAAATAAAAACGTAACCATGGTAACAAAATGAAAAGTTGATTTCCGTTAATAAAATATTTCATTTCATCTTTATTTACAAACAAATTTTATTCTCTAGCTTAACCATTTTAGAATCGTTTGGCTTGCTCTGCTGAAGGTAAGCCTTGAATTTCCGGGATTCTAAAAACAATTATTACAGCTCTTCTAATACTCGTAGAAACTTCAAACTGACTTCATCGAATAACATAAAACTTGACAATGCTTTCGAATGACATAAAAATGTGTATGAAGTATTTCTTCCCTATTTTATCGAATTTTCGCTGAGAATTAGAACAGAAAAAGAACGAAATAGAATTTTTGAAAAATCACTTCTTAGTGCATAACCCCATGCTACAAACTAATTTTGTGCCAAATTTCATGAAAATCTACAGAACGGTGTTGGCGCTACGCGCGTAACAGACAGACAGAAAGAAGGAAAGAAAGACAGACAGACAGACCCACCTTCAGTTTTATTATTAGTAGGGATTTGAAAATGTTTTACACATTGTTGTACTTTTAAATCAAGAGGTTACTATATTCACAACCGTAGACATGAAATTGGTGCCCCCTAATTATCTCTCAAGCATCTTAAATATTGAGAGAATTTTTGACTTCTGATTAAAAAAAAAAGATTTGGGGACTCATTACTGGATGTAAATATTAGAAGTATGAGCTGAATCGTAAACATAATATTCAGTACAAAATAGGGGACCCTGGGGGTTCTCTCCCGGGAATTTTTTTGTAATTGCAGTGTTAGAGATGCATTTTAAACGATCTTTCGCAATGTTAGAGTAAAAAAAACAAGGCTTGCAGAGACGATCCCCGTCCATTTTTGGAGGTTGAAACTTTTAGAAACGTAATTGATATCTCTGATTTCCTTTGGAAGCTGGAGTTCAAAAGCTTTCCTCTCAGTACTTTGTCTAGATTATGTATTATTGTATTATTCTAAAAATGCAGTTTTAGACAATCTTTGTTCATGTAGGGCGGAGTAATTCGGGGTCTCTACATCAGAGAATTTTCTTAATTGAAAATTGGAATTTTAAAAACGTATTTGAAAACCATCTTTTGCACCATTGAGAGAATTAGTAAGTTTTCGAAAAGGGGACTACCAGAAACGAAACAAATGACGCTGTTCGTTTCTCTGCAGGGTCACCCACTATCTTTTTGTGGTCAAGCTGTAGAAAGGTAAAACTTAAATAAAGTAAATATTCCACAATTTCATTTTGCCCCACTTTCCCCTACATAAGATAAAGTGCCGGAGAAGCAAATGGGATAATTTTATATTTTTAAAGCAGCTGCGCAGAGTAGTTCAAAACTGGGAAAAATAGCCCTTTTAAAGTTTGATTCGTTTGATAAAGTCTTTCGATTTTAATGACTACTTCAACACGTTTCTAAGAAAAACTAAGTACATTTTTTCTGGGAATACACTAGGTCTGAAAATGGTTAGTAGCTAATACGTAGCCCGTTCGAAATAAACAAACAGTTTCGAAAACGCTGAACTATAGAAGAAATGTTTTAGGGTTAGATTAAAATTTTGTACTTTAGCTAAAAAGTGACTGATAAAGTCATGTTAACTTCAACTTCTTTAATTAAAAATAATTATTATCATTTTTTAGGAGTAGCAGTTATTAAAGTACATAAATAAATAAAATTTAAATAAGAAATTAAGCAATTTAAACGTACGAAATCTTTAAAAAAAAAAACCCAAAATCTAGCGAATAAACCAAATTTCAAATCTAAAACGAGAAATGCTAACCCTTAATTTAAAAGAATACTCACATTTGTCGACAGTTTCTCTTACTAACGGACGTGGTGAAATAAAATAACTATTTCTTTAAGAGATCCAGCGTACTCGTATCATGTATTGCATAAAAGATTAGGTATAGCTTCGGTTTTAACAGTAGATAACACGCGCGGCTTTAACTCTGTCAAGGATTTATCCTTTTTTAAGGCATGCAATTGTTCTATGACTTGAAAACTTAAACCTTACCTCCAAAGCATGAAATCCATAGAAGCTTAGGCGTATGAATAAATAATCAGAAGAAAATTTCAATGTGAATTTGCTGTTTAAACATTATTTTGAGTCTTCAGTACGAAGAATAGTTAGTTCTTTTACCGATTTGTTGATTTAAGTAAAATTAAAATAATGAGAATTAAACAGTACAGTTTTTCTTTTTCATACTCAAGATCGCAGTTGTAGTTAGAGTTAACTTGCTTTGTGGTGTGATTTTTCCCTCGTTTTCCTATAATATTTCTATATTGGTTGTATTTTGGTCATTTTTGACTATTTTTCTTTTCACTCTTTTGACGCTAGATTTATTTGGGAGAAATATCGCGATTACGTAATATCATTGCGCTGTTCTTTATACAGGGTGTTCCAAGTTAACCTTCATGACCTCTATTTCTTCAACCGTTCGTCCTAGATGTGTACTTCCATTTGCAAAATTGCTCGAAATGAGGAGGAGAGTTAAGATATGGAAAGATTGAAGCAAAAAAATAAATTGGTTAAGAAATAAAAAAATTAACTTTTTATAGGGGCTCCGGGCCCCCAAACTTATATTTAGGGAAATAATCTCCATTGAAAAATAATACTAACACAAAAAAATAACATTTGTGCGATCAAAATCCATGGAGAAATGAAACATGAAACTTTATGACCTATACCACTTTACACTAGCGTTATTTTAAGTGATTTTGGGGGCCATATACACACGAAATTCGCACCATTCAGAGTTCTTTAATAACAAAAAATCCTTTTTTTCCTGAAATATATTAACTGAAATATATTTAACATGGGAATTAAAATACGAAAAAAATTGAATAAGAAAGAATGAAAACGTCTTGCTGAATTCGCGAATATAAATTTACCGACTGTACAGTGAGTGCTTGAAATAGCGTAATCCTTTCACTGCAGAGTAAAATCGGCTTAACTAGATGCATTTCGTTAAGGCTTGAAGTTACGATGTACACTACGGAACAGTATCTAGAAATGGTGTTGCTTTACGGACAATGTAATCGCAATGTATATTATTTCTTAGATTCTACATATTTCGTGTGTTTAATATCTTTGTATAAAATTGTATAATAATTTACCTTGTCCTGTTATGTTTTGTAGTCTTGTATCATCTGCATTTATTTTTGAATACAATGAGAAGCGAATTTTTTCTGACATGGACGAAACAAATTTCATTATCGTCCCTAATCTAAAAGCTCGTTATTCCTCTGGCAGGGCGAAAATTTTCTTTCGTCAATTTGTTTATGGGCCCTGCGCATTTAAAACTCAAATATCTCCGCAAATTTTGATCGCACAACTGTCATTTTTTTGTGTTAGTATTATTTTTCAATGGAGATTCTTTCCCTAAATATAAGTTTGGGGACCCGGAGTCCCTATAAAAAGTTAGATTTCGTATTTTTTGACTGAATTATTTTTTCGCTTCAAACTTTCAATATTTTGGCTCTCTACCTCATTTTGAGCAAATTTGCAATTGGAAGTATGCATCTAGGATGAACGGTTGAGGAATTAGAGGTCATGACAGTTGACTTGGAACACACTGTATATTTAGCATGTTCATGTTTAATCTAACTAATCTCTATTTTCCAACCATTTTGCATATTTACAGTTGCAAAAATAGTCAAAATGGGATGCAGAGTTAAGATAGAAAAGGTTTAAAGCAAAAAAAGGAAAAAAAAAGTAACAAAATCTAACTTTTAATACTATGTCCAGTGCGTTCTGGTCGTATTTGAGGAAATCGCTCACATAAAAATAAAACAACTAAATTAATTACTTAGAAAAAAAAAACTAACACAAAAAATTTATATTTGTACAACCAGTATTCATAGAGATATGGAGGTCCAATCTATGAAAAATAGGACAGAGACATCACAAATATGAAACTCACTTTTTAATAACATTTTTTATGTCATTTTATTCACAAGAAAGCATAGTTTACTAATTCAAAGCGTAAAATACCCTAGTTTTTACTGTAAACATAGTTTCAGCGTCCTAAAGTTGCGGTTTTTCTAACCCAATTTTTCAGTTAAAAATTATTAAGATTCCAGCCTAGACTCTGGCAACACTGGATCCAATTTGGAAGATAACGATTAATAGTGATTTAGTAAGCACCTCCTTTGCCATTTTTCACCAATCAATTTTTTCGTAAGTTTTATTAGTTTTTAATTACAGGCAGGCGAACTGATCTAAAATCTTTGTAACGATCGTTACCAAAAACAAGTATTAGTTATTGTGCAACAATATCTATTTGACGTAGAAGTTTACCATTTAGGTTTTACAGTGTACTCATTCATTTAAAAAAAAGTGCATTACTGATTTGTTTAAGAAACCTTTTTGTTTTTGTGCAAGGTTGGTTTCGGTGTAGCAAGGTTTAGGTCTAAATTCATAACTCGCGTCGGACTTGCCAAATTTGGCACAGAGGTCCTCTGAAGCTCAGGAATCGACATCGATGGTGTTTGCCTCTTATAGAGGGGGAAAGCCCCAATAAGGGAGCTTTCCTAATACAAATACATTTTGCGTTGGATCTCTGCCAAATTCGTTTCAGGGATCTTTTGATGCTTACCAGGAATCCATACTACAATGCAATCATGAAAAAAAAAATGTTAGCATTTGAAAGATCATAGCAAACCATTTTTCTCGATTCGTAATTTGTTTGCCCTCGTGTCCCCGTTTTCGAAATATAAGAAAATAAGGTCTTAAAGTCTGCCGAAAAGTCACCAAATTTAACGAGTTTCAGATAGTGATGGAAGGCATCGTTTCATATGCTTTGTAGATGGACGTCCTATCCAGGGTTGCCAGATTTACGAACTGTAAATACAGGACATGTTTATGGAAAGAGGGGGGGGGGGGGTGAGAGACGAAGTCTAAAGGTTGAATTTTTACAACCTTATTAGCAACCTTATTTAATATTAAACGTTTCTCACAAATATACACGAAGAAAAAAATACACAATAAGCATATGAAAATACATATAAATTAAAACTACATACTTTGCCATTGCATAGTTTTTTTTCTTCATTAATTCTAGTCGGAAACGGTTTAACACTAAATATTGTGAAAGTTTCTATTCCCCTGTTAATAGAAAAAAAAAACCTTTTTCCTCGTGCAGTGCAGTCATTTCAAATTTTGCCGAGGGGGGGGGGGGAGAGTTTTTTTTTCAATTTAAGTTATACCAAAACAGAAAAAAGTCACCCCCACTTGTAGGAAAATACATTAATTTCCCAAAACCAGGGGTGGGGGGGGGGGGCTAACACCCTCTCTGAGCCCCAGAATAGTGAAAAATACAATAGTTGTTTCTACTGATGACTAATGTTTTGTATGTACTTTTTCAAAATGCTATACGAGCCATTGGGGAATTTTGAATACGTGCAAAATAATTTTAATACGTCGGTAAGAAAAATTTTGATTACAATCAGGGTTGCCAGATTTACGAACTGTAAATATGGGACAGGTTTATGGAAGGGGGGGGGGAGGGTCAGAGACGAAGTCTAAAGGTTGAATTTTTACAACCTTATTAGCAACCTTATTTAATATCAAACGTTTCTCACAAATATACACGAAGAAAAAAATACACAATAAGCATATGAAAATACATATAAATTAAAACTACATTCTTTGCCATTGCATAGTTTTTTTTCTTCATTAATTCTAGTCGGAAAAGGTTTAACACTAAATATTGTGAAAGTTTCTATTCCCCTGTTAATAGAAAAAAAAAAAAAAACCTTTTTCCTCGTGCAGTGCAGTCATTTCAAATTTTGCCGAGGGGAGGGGGGGAGAGCTTTTTTTTCAATTTAAGTTATACCAAAACAGAAAAAAGTCACCCCCACTTGTATGAAAATACATTAATTTCCCAAAACCAGGGATGGGGGGGGGGGCTAACACCCTCTCTGAGCCCCAGAATAGTGAAAAATACAATAGTCGTTTCTACTGATGACTAATGTTTTGTATGTACTTTTTCAAAATGCTATACGAGCCATTGGGGAAATTTGAATACGTGCAAAATAATTTTAATACGTCGGTAAGAAAAAGTTTGATTACAACTAAGGAGACATATAATTAAACCCTACTATTTAAACTAACTCTTGGAAATTTTGCCTAACCCTCTCGGCACCCTGGACCTCATATGAGGCTCCTACTTTTGAACTCAATTTTGGAAGAAGTAAACACTTAAAATGATTTTTTTTCCGTCATTGATGTCCACCTATTCATGTAGATCACATATGAGGTTCCTAAGTAGTGTAAAAAAATATTTTCTAGATGGCAGCATGGCTTTCATTTCTTATAGTTTGGATTTCAAGCTGGTGTTGCTTGTGGAGAGAAAGTAATTCAAGTTATTTGCTGCTGCACATCATTTTCAAAGGTAAGTTGGATATTTTTCCGTTTTAAAACCTACCAAGATTATTAAAATGTCTTTTAATTAGCTCTAAACCAAGTATTTTCTGTTAAAATAGAGCAAAAGTAACGAGTCTCATATGAGGCTTAACGTTATTCGTGGTTGCAATGTGTTGTTTTCACACCAACTGTTCTGTGCTAACTTTAAAAGTATGATGTGTGATATTGACTTGTATTATTGTGTAAAATATGTAATATTTTGAGATTGTGACTTAAAATGCATAAAAAATTGTTTTTTTTTTATAATTTTGCATTTTTTTGCAGCAGAAAAATGGATGAAAACGGTAATGTACATCAATGGATAATGACAAAAAATCGAATTGCTGAAATCCGAAAATATTTGCACTTTGTCTCAGATGATGTGCCTAACACTAACAATGACAAACTTCATAAAATCAGGCCAGTGCTGAATTACTTTTCCAAAGTATTTAAGGAGGCTTATGAATCAGAGGAGCATTTATCTCTTGATGAAATGATTATTCCATTCACAAGGGAAAGGCAAAAATAAAACAATATATAACAGGCAAACCACATCCTCGGGGTATCAAGACTTGGGTTCTAGCTGGAATTTCAGGATATGTTTACGTTTTTGAAATTTATGAAGGATGCAAATCAAAATGGTTATGTAAGTGAATTTGGATCAATTGGAGGAATGGTACTGAAGCTTTGTGAAAACATCAAAGGATCATCAAAGGAATTCAAATCCTCAGTTGCTACCTCAAATGATTTATCAAGGATCCTCAAATATGAACAAAAAGAAAGGTAGATCATCTTTTGGCGAGCCAGCGGTGAAGAAAAGGGTGAAAATACAAGCAGCAGTCGAACTGAGAAAGGATGGAAGCAACCACTACCTTGCAAAAACAGATAAAAAATATGCAGCCAAATGCCACTAGCATGGCTGTTTGAGAAAAACTAGGTACATATGTGAAAAATGTAGAGCCTCTATGCCCTGAATGCTTTGAAGCATTTCATTCGAGAAAAAAAATTGAAAAATAAGCTTGTTTTCATGTATTTCTTTCTCTTTTCAATTATAATTTCATTTAAAAATAAAAATTGTTTTTGAAACAAAAAATCTACCCTTTGTTTCCGGAATGAAATAAAAATACATGAGAGTATACATACAACCCTTAAGCACAGTAAGCCTCATATGAGGCTTGTAAAAATAACTAGGAAGGAGTGCAGATAAGAAAAACAAATTTTTTCTAACAAAAAATGGAGATAATTTGTACTTGTTGGGGAGAAGAAAATTTTTTTTTGAGATTTATAATATTCTGGTGCTGAGAGGGCTAAAATAAATAAAAATTCAATATTCAATATCTTTACGGGAAAAAAAAAAACTCTACAGTTTTTCAGTATGATGACATAATAATTATTCTAATATAATGTCGTAATTATTTTTTTTAATTATGCTTAATACTTGATTTTAATGCTATAATTATTCTTTCTAAGTTTTGATGTGTCTTTAGGTTCCCATAAAGCTCATTGCAGTTTATGGGCAATTCTCTGTAAACTCGTCATTTTTCACACGAAATCTGTCCGGGCACGGTTTTTTGAAATGTTCGTATAATTAATAATACTATTGCTCAGAAAATGAATCTATTACTTTGGTTTGAAAGAGGGCCAATTGAAGTTCGTGTTTTTCTGATAAATCATGTAAGGCGGTTAGTCCCCCGCCTAGTATAACTAGGCAGGGGACTGTGCCAGGTGACTGTGTTTTTGCTCTTTGTTGCGTAATATCTGCAAAACTATTGGAACATAATTAGTTACGAGACTACCTATAAATTAAGGCACAAATCGTGGACATAATAACTAATATGTTTTATAATTAAATTAATTGACATTAATAAAATCACTCCCCAGAGGACTGTTTTTGCAACGACCCAGATGCATATTTTCATCACAAATGTGGCTCTCAAACTAAGCAAAATAGCGTTTCAACACCGTTCTCGTCAATTTCGGCAAATTCACACTGATTGCTTTAAACTTCATGCCAAAAAGAATTTGAAAAAGTTATAGATTTTTCGTATTACAGCTTTGAATTTGTTGCAGGGGACTGTTTGAAAAAAACTCCGGACAGAATTTACATGACAATTTTAAGTGTTAGAAATACGTAATTATACCTTATTTCATAAGAAAAATATAGCTTCATTGTTCTATTTTTAGATATTAATTGCCAAATTTTTGTAGTGTTAATAGGTTTTTTGAAATACTATCTTTAACAGTTAGACTATGGGATTGGGACAGCCAGGGGACTGTGTTTTTGGCGCTTAGATAATTTCTAGAAAAAAAATATTAAATTGTTATCATTCCAAATACAATTGGGCCACAAAGTATTAATGCTTTACTTGTATTAAGAGCGATAATTACTTTATTACACTTTATTATTTTTAAAATGCTCAGTCCGGACAGCCAATTACCAGTTTACAGAGAATCACCCTTATACTTCTGTCGTTCGGGGTAAAAATTGGGTATCTTCATATTTTAAAATGCCTATTTGTTTTCTGAATGGAATAACATTTAGTGACGCCTTTTAGTATAAAAGCGAAGCAAAGTAAATTTCAAAAGATAAATACCTAGGGACTAAGTTGAACAGTTATTATATCTTTCATAAAGAAAAATTTGAGAAGTGCTTTATATATTTAATAAGGTATAATAAATTCATTTACAAGGAGCTACACTTTTACAATAAACGACACTTTTGTTGAATTGATTGTCACAATGATTTCTGCTCTAACTGAACAGAACACTAACATTACACTTTAGAACAGAAAAAAATGATTCAATTAATTTTCTTATCACTCGATTCTCTTATTTTTTGTTTTACTTAATTTTTTCTGAAAATAATGTTTTGTTTTGCAAAATGTTGCTCTTAGCTTTAAAATACGGGACTTTAGCCGTCCCGTATCAAGGTTCCCCGGGACGCGGGACTATGTTTCAAAAAACGGGACTGTCCCTTGAAATCCGGGACGTCTGGCAACCCTGAGTCCTATCCCATGCAGACGGTGAAATTGTCGACGAGAAATTGGTATCTCATATTCCTGAAGTCTTTAAATTTGGAGCTTTGCTTAAATTTTTCACAGCCTTTTCAACCTTAAATCGCAATAACGAGGTACAAAGGCAAATACTTTGTCAAGCAAATGGCTAAAAAAAGTCAAATGCAAAAAAAAAAAAAAAGAAAGAAAGAAAACTCAAAAGTTAAAATTGCTGCCGCAAGTCAGTGACGTGCCAACGTTTTGGGAAGTGAGGGGGGGGGGGGCAAACTAAAAAATAACAACCAATGGAGCACAAACTTTTTTTTAATTCCATATTTCTTAATTTCTTAGGGAAAAATAAAATCCAGATATATTTACATGCCAAATGCGCTTTTTCTTTTGGCGGTTCTGCAGATAAATTCCTTGCAAATGGAATCTAGATCCAATTTGGCAATACGAGATTCGTGTATGTTCAGCGGAAGGAGGTGAGTCAAACGTTTTTGCAACATATTGGATCGCAAATACGTTTTTACTCGCCGAAGTGAACTAAATGACCTTTCGGCCGGTGATACTGAAGCTGGAACGGTGCGAATAAGTTCAACTAATTTAAAAACTTCACTCAGTAGCTGTCTAACGGTACTTGATTCTGCTACCATTTATTCGCAAATATCAAAGGAAGATAATTCTCCCTTTGTTACAGTAGTAGCAGAATTAATTGTGCCTCTAACTTTTCGATATCGAAGTCACTTGCATGGACACCCAATTTTTCTTGCAAGGGACTTCCTCTTGCTGTACTTGTCGGCACTACTTTTAGCTGAACAATATTCATCATTCCGGTTTGGTGGAACAGCTTTTTAATTTCTTCAATTACTATGTCCATTACTTCGAAAAAGCATTGTCGGAGTTTAACAGTTTCTGTGAAATTCACAGCAATTGAATTGTCAGATACGTTGGAGTGCTCTAAGCGACGTGGAACCTTTCTTTATCGCTATTTCTGTTGTAGCTCCAAACCTAACAATTCCGCTGTTTCCTTAGTTTCTGTCCAGAGACAATCAAAATTTTCCTCTGTTCGCATATTCAAAAGCATGTCTGACAGAATTTGGGCACATGTAATTGCCTTAGTGACAGTATAGCCAGGTTTTGCAGAACTTTAGCAAACTGTTTACAAGGAGCGAAAATTCTACTGGTTACTTTTAACGCAAACAGAGTCTTTGCTTTTTTCAGCTGTCTTTTATATCCCCTTAGAGCTGCTTTTCTTTCATCTGAAACTGCATTTCTATCGTCTAAAATTGCAGCGACTGTCTGCATCACCTCCTCGGATTTAGCAACAAAACGGTTTAACGCAGTGACGCGAATGCACCATCTTGATGGACAAAGGGGTATGAGGTTGGACATTTGTTTTTCTTTACTGTCCTGGTCACATGGAGGGAGAACAATGTTCAAATATGTTTGCTTTCTTTTAGCTGAAGATAGTATGATCTTCGAAACATCTTTCACCAATGCCATGACTTCACAAATTAAAGTGCAAGACCGGGCAGCTTCTTGTAGACATAAATCCAAGGAATGGTTGCTACAGTAAACAAATAATGATTTGGGTTGGACTTCCTGAATCAGTTTCTGAACACCATTTATATGGTCACTAGGGTGGAGCGAAAAAAACAAAATTTTTATTTTCGAATCGTAATAGTGCGGAAAAG
The DNA here is from genome assembly GCA_038373865.1 of Uloborus plumipes. Classification (NCBI taxonomy): domain Eukaryota; kingdom Metazoa; phylum Arthropoda; class Arachnida; order Araneae; family Uloboridae; genus Uloborus; species Uloborus plumipes. Next base: position 56,702 of record JAXGGA010004424.1, on the reverse strand, counting down.
TTGCGATTGGTGAAGACTAACAAAACAAACAAAAATTTTTGAAATCGGATAATATCTTCCAATCCCGCAACGAGCCTGAAGTTTTGAAAAAAATGAAAATTATCATGTGTTTTTAGTGATTTTTTAAAATTTTTATTTCAATGTTTTACTTTAATGCTCTTGGACGGAAAAGTTACGATTGGTGAAGCCTTCGGAAATTTTAAAAAATATATTGAGATCGAATAATACCTTCTGATCCAGATGCAAGCCAGAAAAACCAAAAAATTTGAAATATTCAGCTTTTTTTGGGGGGGGGGGAGGGGGATTAAAAATTTAAAAAAAAAATCCCTTTTTTTTTTCTTTTTTACCCGGAACCATAGCATAAAGAATTTTAAAAAGAACTATATTCGTCTTAAACATTAATTTTTTTCTTGATTTTTAGGTATCTTCTAAACATGCAAAACTACCATTCTTTACAACAATGAAGCATTTTTAAATAATAGAAAATTATAAAGTATTTTCCAAAATTTCTGCAATCTAGTACAAAAACCCACTAAATAAAACACCCACGCGCAAAATAAACGCTAATTTTAATCACTAAACTATAAACAACTTTAATAAATAACTAATTATATGCAATTTCTTAACCGCCTTTTGAAGTCTGTGCCTTCTATAAACTGTTACCTAACCTGACTACCCACAGAATCCTTTAACATTAATTTAATTAATAACTAATTTTCGTTCAGTCTTTCAAATTAAACCTAGTTAGGTTAAGTAGTGTATAAAATGAGACTGCAAAAGGCAAATAAAAATTAAGAAACTAACATATAATGAGGTAAGTATTAAAATAAGTTTATCGTTTAGAGATAAAAAATATTGTTCATCTTATGAGTTAGTGTTTTGTTCAGTGGATTTTTGTACTGAAAAAATTTAAAAAATTAAATTAATAGGTATGGGTAAGAAGTTGTACGCAAATATTATGTATTCAATGGTTGTTTTGTTTTTTATTAAAAAATAATTTTGTGTATGAAAAATTAGAAATCAACAAAATCTAAAATTTGTTTTGTCTTCTAGACTAGTAAATTCATTATAGGGTGAGTTCTGGTAAGTGCGTACCCTTTTTTTCAAAGTTCATGTTCTCAGGGATGCTGGCTGCTCTGTTGAAAAATCTTGTACACTCACAATTTTTTTAAAGTTTTCTTTCCAGATCCTTTACTAAGATTTTCAAGCATATAATATGTCAAATAAACTATAAGCATAGGTTTTGTGACCTGGTTTATGATACCTATTCTAAGGTACGCACTTTCCATACCTAGCGGGGTAAGTGCGTCCACCTTAAATTATGTGAATATGAGCAGGAAAAAACTTCTGGCATATATTAAATATGTTAGGTAGTTGCCTTGGGATAATTCCTAATACTAGAGATCGTCACTTGCTTGCATGGATGAAACGCAATCAGTGATATCCCACGTGTCTTGCGAACAACTGTGATTTGAAGATTGAGAGAGTTGTGTCTGTGATTCTTCCTCTGTCCTTTTAATAAGACCAAGTGAACAAATGTAAGTTGTTTTTATTTAGTAATAATCACTCATAGTCTACATAGTTTATTTTGGTTTAATACATTAATCAGTCTGTGTATAAGCCAGGGTTCGCACTTACCCCTTCTTAAATGTAAGATGAGACATGTGCGTCCAATAGCTTTGTTGTAAGTGCGTACCCCTGTGATTTTCTTTAATTCTATTTTTATGGTAGATCGTTAGGTGACCTGAGTGAACATTTCGTTTTTTTTCTTTTTTCTTTTTTTTGAATAAATACGGTTTTAAAATATTTTTCTTATTAAAATCAGCAGCAGTAAGAAAAAACACAAAATAAAGAGAAAAAAGAAAATAATTGATCATGATGTGATATTTGTACTTTTTTTTTCTTGCACATTCAAATAGTTTTTCACAAGGTGTTCTTAACTTTCTTAAATATAATTTATTCATTATTCCACCTTCGTTTTTTGAATCAGTTGGTTCCTTATTTAGTGCTTCACTTAATTTCATTGTTTCATTTGTCATTCTGGTTTAAATTAAGTATAGCTTATGATCGCTATTTTCAACGAAAAATTTACTAACTGATATCTAAAAGCCAATATATTTCAGAGGTAATGAATAAAATTGAAATCTAGGTGCTTTACATAATATCCCAAAATATATCGTTCCATTTGAATTGGCTATTATTCGTGTTTCAGTTCAGAGTCGGTACATAATTTCGTCAATAAAAGTACATTTCTATAAACTATGTAATACTGTGTCTTTTCGATTGATTACTTTTAATCAAAAGCAGAAATTACCGTAGCAAAGATATTCCAAAAACAAACAATGTGGTTAGGATTTTTTTACTTGATTGTGCTTCACTGGTTCCTCCAAAAAAAAAAAAAAAATAAATAAATAAATAAAATAATAACAATGATGTGTGATTACTTTCAACACGTTACTTTCAACACACAGAGGAAGCAGTGAGGTCCCCGGTACTATTAATATTGTTTACATCATTGAATTTATAGAAAATTTTCAAAGCAAAGTACTGAAGAAATACAGAGCTCAAGTCACAGATGATTATGAGAAACTAAAATATCTGAAGAGACACAGGAAGGTGTGGGTTTTCTGCCTAAGTTTCCTTGGAAAACGTAAGCCAAGGGATTAAAGGCTTCCTCAGTCTACGGTAATCAAATCATGACGATAACTATTCCTCAAATGAACTTACTGGCAAACCTTTCTACTCAAAATTCCATTATTTGACTTTATATGCAGCGAAAAATTATTTTAAATGGCCGTTTACTTATGTTTATCTACATAAAAGTCATACGTGTAACGCCCGTAACCACTTTTGTAACAACCGTAACCGCAATAAAAAAATCATAAAAATTCATTTTTCAACAAAAAAGCTAAGTTCTTCGTATTATATCACTCCTGATTAATAGAGAACTAATTGTAAATATCCAGAAGATCATAGGAGCAATAGATTCACAGAAAAGTAGCAGTGTTTCATAGCACTCAAAAAACTATGTCTTTTTTTTTTATAACGACCGTAACCACACATTTTCTAGATTTTTCTACAACTTCCCCACTTATAATTTCAAACTAACGCTAGGTGATAATTTTGTTGGTTGGGAGCTTTATCATTCCCTGTTTTCGTTGGAACTTTAACAGCATTTGTGAATAAAATATGAACAGCTGAAGTTGTGTGAATGTAATGGCCGTAAGTATGGATCGGCTCTGAAGCGCAACTTTTTGTTTTGACTTGTACACAACAAATTCGGGCTCGAATATCTTAATATCTCTAATAATCGTCTTAAATATTTTGAAAATTTTATGTTAGTGGGCCATTCCATAGTGACTAACGTAACATTTAGAGCTGATTTTGTAACTGTTTTTACTTGTAACTTAACGGATAAAAAATATTTTTTAGTTATGCTGGTGGATTTACAATATACATGGTATCTATGTATCATTTTTGCTAAGCATTTAAAACAAAAGAACTGACAGTAGATGTTTTTTCAACCAAAATAGCAGCGTGACTAACGCAACATTTTTGCAACACTGAAAATGAATGCTCATGTTGTGAGGCGAAAATTTCTCAAAGTTAAGCAAGTGTTAAAAATTGAATGATACGTTTAAAAAATGTGTAAAGTTGACTTTTAAAAAAATAAAACACATTTATTAAATCTTAATTTTTTTTAGTCTTAAGTGTCACTTTTACTCAAGATGGAGTGTGACTAACGTAACGTGACTAACGTAACCATCGAATAACAAACAGTAAACACACTACAAATTATTTATTATGACTAATCTCAGTGATAATTACAATACTTTTTCAATTTTTTTTTAACTTCTTATGTTGTATGATTTTTATTTATTCATTTATTTATTTATTTTTTGATACTTTTTTTCACTTCGGTATTTTTTTCCTTCGGCTGAGGTTGACATTTCTATGGAATGACGATAGTATTCTTTTTTTTCTGTAGATAATCTCCCAAAATATGATTATAGAGAACTAGGGATCGTACACGAAGTTACAATTACTAGTGTCATTGTTCTTAATCCTTTCAATCATGTTTCTAAAAATAACTCATATTGGTTTTTGAATAAAATCCACAAAACAACGGTAACAAGCTGTAACTTTTACAAAAAAAAAAAAAAAAAACTACACCACTGGACAAAAGTATTGCACGTTTGGAAAGTCGAAGTTTTTTCAAGCATGCAGCCCCCCCCCAAAAACGTTTTATTCAGTTTAACTGAGCTTTTTTATGTCAAAATGTTAGCTTAGTTTAAAAACAAGATACGATTGATAAAGCAGTGAGTAACAGCCCCTAAGCAAGGGCTAAGGCAGGAACATGCAATACACCACCAACTCGGTTATTTCCATCCATGGACTGCAGTTTCGTGCTTATTATGCACTCATCAGCATGGAATAGGAAAGTTCGCTGCATGTTAATTCCTTAGCCCTTGCTTAGGGGCGGTTACTCACTGCTTTAGACCCGAGCTCTGCCTTAAAGGTTAGGGATTGGAGGATGTCTGCAAGAACTCTGATGTAGAACTTTAAAAATGCTATTTTAGGCTAAATAGAGAGGCTTTATTTGAAGTTAAAAATCAACGTAAATAAAGCACAAATAAGGTAGAAAGTACAGCAAATAGCTATTTCAAGGCTACAATGGAGCCCCTTCATCAGTGCAAGAAGCTCAGCAAACAACATGAAAGCTGTAAGGGAACTGAGCGCGAAGCACGTGTGCCCCGGTATTTATAACAAATGGGCAAGTGCGCTTGAACTGACGACAAAAGCGGGAAAACACCGACCAATCAGCGATCAGCGAAACGCCAGGAGAGCAAAGAAAAGGGGGGAAGACAGCAAAGGAAAGTAGGGGAAAAAAAGCGAGGGAGAAAACACTAGAAGACGAAATTATAAAAATTGCTTCCAGATGTCAGGGAAAAATGGAACACTGGAAAAATCATTCACCAGAGAATGGGAATTTTCCAAATATGGTAAGCTTCCCAAAAATCGAGGTCATAAACTGACGAACATTTACAAATAATTCTAGCCGAAGAAAAATCAAAGCACTGACCAGAAGTCCAACAATGCTGAGCAATGGAAGAGCGTGCTAGTTCTTTATGTTTAACATAATTTTGATGCTCTTTCAGATGGTGCTTAAGAGGCCGCTTAGTCTGGCCTACATAGCTAAGTCCGCATTTGCAAGAGATGCTATAAATGCCCCAGTTGCTTTGGCAATCAATGGGATGCTTTAAGTTTGTAAACTTGATTTTGTTCACAGGAGAAAAAGAAATATCGAAACCAAACTTCTTCAAAATCTTTGCAACTTGATGACTTGTTTTTGGATAAAAAGGCAAAACAATGGTGTAACCAACCTTAGAATCGGAAACCTTGCTAGAATGAGAGGGCTTTATTAGCCTATTATATATAGAATCAATAATCTTGGGCGAGTAACCCCGATCAAAAGCCACAGCTTTTAAATAAGAAAGCTCAGTATTTAAAGAACTGGATGAAGAACAGATATTCAAAGCACGAAACACAAAAGCCTTAAATGAGGCCAACTTTTGGTTTCGAGGATGAGAAGAGTAGTTGTGAGGAGGTAGTGTAACAGCAAAGGGCTTTCGATACACTGAAGTCATAAAATCGTTATTACTTTTAGTAATCAAAACGTCCAAGAATGAAAGAGAACTTTCCATTTCCATTTCAATAGTGAATTGGATGCAAGGATCGATAGAATTAAGAGTGGAAAGTAAAAGCTCATTATTAACTTGGTTTTGGTCAAGCAAAACAAAGCAATCGTCAACATAACGAACATAGAACGGAAACTTTATGGTTTCAAAAAGTTTTACCTCAAAGTATTGCATATAAATGTCACTTAGAATAGGGCTCAAAGGGTTACCCATCGCTAAACCTTCGGACATGCGATAGTAAACACCATCAACTACAAAAGTATTCTGCTCAAGACAAGCACGAGTAAGAGAAACAAGTTCATCAACCTCAAAACTAGAAAAATGATGTTCCTGGAGTCTCAATTTGAGACAATCCAGTGCTCCAATAACAGGTACATTAGTGAAAAGTGATTTCACGTCAAAAGAAGCCATCGTTACGCCGTGAGGCTTAAAGCAACGTAACTTCTGAACAAAGTCAATGGAATTTTTAACAGTGAAAGAATTGCTGGTCAATAGAGGAGAAAAAATGGAAACTAAATGCTTCGCTAGTTTGTAAGAAGCCGTGCCAATGTTTGAAACAATTGGCCTAAGAGGAACGTTTGGTTTATGGACCTTTGGTAAAGCATAAAATCGGGCACAGTGTGCAACAGAAGGAATCAAACACCTTTTTGACGAATCACTCATGATAGGAGAAGCCTTCACAATGTTTCTAATTAAGTTGACCTCTTTAGTACTAGGGTCTTTATGAAGTGTCACATATGGACCAACTTCAATTAAATCCTTACATTTATCCAAATATGAGCTTTTGTCCAGAATAACAACTTGACCTCCTTTGTCAGCCTTAGTGACTACTATATCAGGATCGGAGCATAAACCTTTTACCGAAAACTTAGCATGCTTGCTGAAAGTATTTGAAGTCAATTTAGCATTAAAATCCACAGTATTGGCAATGAGATGTCTAATAGAATCCTTTTGAGAAGCAGTAAGAGCACTAAATCTAAAGGCTTTCTCAATTGGAGCAACCAATTTGGGAAATGAAGGTTTTGAAGAAGAAGCAAAATTGTGTTTCAGTTTGAGAGCATTGAGCTGATCCGAATTCAAGAGCTTAGAAGAAAGATTGAGGACCGCATTCTGATTCACCTTTGGTAAAACATCAGACGAATGATCCACATTATTAATCCACATTATTAATAATGTGGATCATTCGTCTGATGTTTTACCAAAGGTGAATCAGAATGCGGTCCTCAATCTTTCTTCTAAGCTCTTGAATTCGGATCAGCTCAATGCTCTCAAACTGAATAACAATTTTGCTTCTTCTTCAAAACCTTCATTTCCCAAATTGGTTGCTCCAATTGAGAAAGCCTTTAGATTTAGTGCTCTTACTGCTTTTTAAAAGGATTCTATTAGGCATCTCATTGCCAATACTGTGGATTTTAATGCTAAATTGACTTCAAATACTTTCAGCAAGCATGCTAAGTTTTCGGTAAAAGGTTTATGCTCCGATCCTGATATAGTAGTCACTAAGGCTGACAAAGGAGGTCAAGTTGTTATTCTGGACAAAAGCTCATATTTGGATAAATGTAAGGATTTAATTGAAGTTGGTCCATATGTGACACTTCATAAAGACCCTAGTACTAAAGAGGTCAACTTAATTAGAAACATTTGAAGGCTTCTCCTATCATGAGTGATTCGTCAAAAAGGTGTTTGATTCCTTCTGTTGCACACTGTGCCCGATTTTATGCTTTACCAAAGGTCCATAAACCAAACGTTCCTATTAGGCGAATTGTTTCAAACATTGGCACGGCTTCTTACAAACTAGCTAAGCATTTAGTTTCCATTTTTTTTCCTCTTTTGACCAGCAATTCTTTTACTGTTAAAAATTCCATTGACTTTGTTCAGAAGTTACGTTGCTTTAAGCCTCACGGCGTAACGATGGCTTCTTTTGACGTGAAATCACTTTTCACTAATGTACCTGTTATTGGAGCACTGGATTGTCTCAAATTGAGACTCCAGGAACATCATTTTTCTAATTTTGAGGTTGATGAACTTGTTTCTTTAACTCGTGCTTGTCTTGAGCAGAATACTTTTGTATTTGATGGTGTTTACTATTGCATGTCCGAAGGTTTAGCGATGGGTAACCCTTTGAGCCCTATTCTAAGTGACATTTATATGCACTACTTTGAGGTAAAACTTTTTGAAACCATAAAGTTTCCGTTCTATGTTCGTTATGTTGACGATTGCTTTGTTTTGCTTGACCAAAACCAAGTTAATAATGAGCTTTTACTTTCCACTCTTAATTCTATCGATCCTTGCATCCAATTCACTATTGAAATGGAAATGGAAAGTTCTCTTTCATTCTTGGATGTTTTGATTACTAAAAGTAATAAAGATTTTATGACTTCAGTGTATCGAAAGCCCTTTGCTGTTACACTACCTCCTCACAACTACTCTTCTCATCCTCGAAACCAAAAGTTGGCCTCATTTAAGGCTTTTGTGTTTCGTGCTTTGAATATCTGTTCTTCATCCAGTTCTTTAAATACTGAGCTTTCTTATTTAAAAGCTGTGGCTTTTGATCGGGGTTACTCGCCCAAGATTATTGATTCTATATATAATAGGCTAATAAAGCCCTCTCATTCTAGCAAGGTTTCCGATTCTAAGGTTGGTTACACCATTGTTTTGCCTTTTTATCCAAAAACAAGTCATCAAGTTGCAAAGATTTTGAAGAAGTTTGGTTTCGATATTTCTTTTTCTCCTGTCAACAAAATCAAGTTTACAAACTTAAAGCATCCCATTGATTGCCAAAGCAACTGGGGCATTTATAGCATCTCTTGCAAATGCGGACTTAGCTATGTAGGCCAGACTAAGCGGCCTCTTAAGCACCATCTGAAAGAGCATCAAAATTATGTTAAACATAAAGAACTAGCACGCTCTTCCATTGCTCAGCATTGTTGGACTTCTGGTCACTGCTTTGATTTTTCTTCGGCTAGAACTATTTGTAAATGTTCGTCAGTTTATGACCTCGATTTTTGGGAAGCTTACCATATTTGGAAAAATTCCCATTTTCTGGTGAATGATTTTTCCAGTGTTCCATTTTTCTCTGACATCTGGAAGCAATTTTTATAATTTTGTCTTCTAGTGTTTTCTCCCTCGCTTTTTTTCCCCTACTTTCCTTTGCTGTCTTTCCCCCTTTTCTTCGCTCTCCTGGCGTTTCGCTGATCGCTGATTGGTCGGTGTTTTCCCGCTTTTGTCGTGAGTTCAAGCGCGCTTGCCCATTTGTTATAAATACCGGGGCACACGTGCTTCACGCTCAGTTCTCTTACAGCTTTCATGTTGTTTGCTGAGCTTCTTGCACTAATGAAGGGGCTCCATTGTAGCCTTGAAATAGCTATTTGCTGTACTTTCTACCTTATTTGTGCTTTATTTACGTTGATTTTTAACTTCAAATATAGTTCAGCACAAAGCTTATTTGATCATTTTTCATTTAGAGAGGCTTTGTGAGTGAGGAAGTTTTTCGAAATAGAAGGCCTGAAATGCAATTAGACGATGTTTCGTGACGTTAAAAGAAGGGAGGGGGTTCCCCTAGGATCGCTCAGAGAGTCGTCTTCATTGAAGCTCAAAATAGGATTTCAAGCCCCCTTTGGTGATTTTTGGGAAAGGGATCAGGTATTTGAGAGCTCTACCTGCTTAAATTATTGTAAATCTATGTGAGGCTACTTTAGAAGACGAGGAAGGGGGGAAAGCTTCCCACCGAAAAGTATTTGAAATGTAAGATTTCAAAACTTAATCTTTGATTACATTAGAGAGGTGCTTGAGAATCAGTGGCTTGCCTTCGGAAATTTTCACGAAATGAAATTCCTAAACCTTGGACTTTGCTCTCGTATTAGAATTGAGCACTCTTCTATGCGACTGCGCTGAAAGTTGAAATTGAATGTTTGACTATTACGCGTCAACTTCCTGTTGGCGTCTGAAAGGTTGTCAAAAACTTTTTGCGACAAAACGTTAATTTTACGGTGTAACCAAAGACGAGTAATTAAAAACGTTACACTTACAGTGCCATAAAGCACAAATGAATTATCAACTTCTTTACTTCGTTGCAAAAAATATTAAAATACTTTTACTATATTTTAAACGGTCGTGTATTTTTTATTTTCATGCAATTGAACATTAAAAACTAGGATTAACCCATTTATGCCCAGTAGCCTAAAAACGGGAAGCTTGTTAGTTACTGCATACAAAAACCTGTAATGAGTATATCATTTTACTAAAGTTGTTTTTCACAAGTTTAATAGTCCTTCTTCTCGAGAAAACCAGTTAAAGCCACTGTTTGGACATCACAGTTTATTTATTGACAGCTATTTTCAGACAAATCAGTCAAGCAACGATCCAGCATGAGTTGCCACAAAAAATAACTTTTTTTTTTTCGAACTTATCTATATATATAAAAATGAATGTTGGTAAATGTGTATATATGTGTGTGTGTTCCCTAAGATCTCAGAAACTACCCGGGAGATTGGGCTGAAACTTTCGCCGTTTGTTCCTTTTGGTACTGGGAAGGTTTAGAGACCAGTTTCAACAAAATCCGATGGGTAGTTGTTTTTTTATTTCAATTTTAGACCTGATTCTGTCTTTGTAATTTCAATTTAAAACGCCATTTTCGAAGGCTTTCATCAATCCAATCGATTATTTAGTGTATCAACTCAACTCTCTGGCAGATAGTTGGAATTGCTTGCTACCGTAAATTTGGCGATCTTTTAAATCGCGCCAAGAGCCCTCAATAATGGAAGTTTTCCCAATAACTGTCTCAAGTATAAAGGATAAAAAAAGGTATTTGATTAACAGATTAATCTTTTTTTAAAAACAAATGAGATTCGGTTTCATATTTCGGAACTCCTTTAGATTTGTAGAGGCTTAGATATCATGCCATTATTTTCCAGACGAACACTATTTTGTTCTTTGTACCTATTGCTGTTTTCAATCAAAGTATGTTACTATATTTTCTCGCCAAACATCCAATCAATACTTCGTTTTCATATCCATACTATTTGCTATGATATACCGTAATGTTGGAAATTATTTTAACTCCTTACGGAGTGGTGTACATTTAGCACCAAATATAATATTCTAATTGATTTCAGATTGCCAAAAAGTAATTGATCAGTGCATTTTTACAGCGTAATTGTTCATATGTAAATTTTTTTTATTATTCTACGCCTTTTTTTTTTAATTTAAGGGAGCAGTTGACGGTCTACTTTTTTGAATTGATCAGTGCATTTTTACAACGTAACTGTACATCTGTAATTTTCTTTTTTTTTTTTTTTTTTGTTCACCATGCTTTTTTTCTGAACTTAAGGGAGCAATTGATGGTCTACTTTTTTGGATTGATCAGTGCATTTTTACAACGTAATTGTACATATGTACATTTTTATTTATTATTGTTCACCGTGCTTTTTTTTTTTTTTTTTCGTTTTTTCCTTTTTTTTTTTTAATAAAAGGAGCAATTGATGGTCGACTTTTTTGGATTAATCAGTGCATTTTTACTACGTAATTTTACATACGTAATTTTTTCTTTATTGTTGTTCAGCGTGCTTTTTTTTTTTTTGTCTACTTTTGTAAATATACATATTTCTCTTTATTACTGTTCACAGTGTTTTTTTTTTTCTTTTTTGAAGGAGCAATTGATGGTCTACTTTTTTGGAATGTCCAGTGCATTTTTAGAACGTAATTGTAAATCTGCAAATTTCTCATTGTTATTGTTCACCGTGCTTTTTTTTTTTTTTTTTTTTGAATTTAGAAGAGCGATTGATGGTCTACCTTTTGGATTGTCCAGTGCATTTTGCAACGTAATATTAAATGTGTACATTTCTCTTTATTTTTGTTCACCGTGCTTTTTTTATAACTTTAAAGTAGCTATTTGTGGTCCAGTCACATTCTATTGTAAATATGTCAATTTCATTTTATTACTATTCACTGCTTTCTCTCTCTCCTTTTTAATTAATTTAAAAGAGCTATTCATGGTCCAGTCACATTATACATTTTATGTGTCTCTACATTTTATTTTCAAAACGAAAATCTCTTTTCACGATTTGTGGAGAGCTTCTTCGTCTTGATGTGTAAATAAAATTCCTATCTAAAATCAAATTATGTCTAAAGTTTTTCAATGTTCAGTGTTTTTAATTTTTATAAAAATAATTGGTGGCCTATTTGTAGATCGTTCAGTGCGTAATTTCAACTTTGCTTGATTTAGAATTTTTTAAATCTTTCATGCCTATTTTCAACAGCGCTTTATAGATTTTTACATCCAAAACACCATGTGGAGACGAAATATACATCTAGGCAGAACAACGTCTGACGGGTTCTGCTAGTTTTTCATAAAATTAAACTATTTTAAAATGATTTGCTTAAAATTGATCACAGATGCCTTCTGTAATGTTACTTTGCAAAAGTAAAGTCAAGTAAGGTCGTATTTTGCTCGCATATCTGCAAAATATCCTATAAACAGGACGTTAAATAACTTAGTAAGTATAGCAACGGTGAACTATTTTAAACATAAAATGTATGAAAACCATTCCAAGTAAGAGTTTTAAGCAGATAAAAATTTAAAAAATTTGTTTAAAAAAACTTGGGCATAAATGGATTAATATTTTTGAAACGAATAAGATGCAGCAATATTATAAGTTTCCGACTCGTTTTGTCAAAGTATATTACATAATGTGCAAGTTGTAAGAAGAGAAGCTTTCAGTAAGGTTACGGAAGTTTAACTGTATTTATTCAGCTTACCCATAAAAAATCATCGATTATTCATCCTTCGTCACGTGAAATACATCCCACTGATGATTATACAAAAACTGTCTGATATACCTCATCGGTATTGATATTCCATGAACTTACTACTGAGTCTACAACTTAAAGCAGATTTTACGTTTATGTTCTCACTTTAGAAATGTAACAACACCTAGACATTGTTTGATAACATAAATTTATGTTTCGTTTAAGACTGCTTTTAAAATAAAAGGTTTTCTTTTTGATTTGGCTGAATCTTTTCAGATAGATTTACCCTATCTTTTCAATGTAACTAGTTCAACAAGATTTTATAGTTGAATCTAGTATAATTTTTGCCAACCATCCGTAAGTTTAATGATTTCTTTTAATAGTTATCATTAATATTTTTGCGTGTCATTTCCACTCACCTCTTTTCGCCATTACAATGATTATACATACAGGTTTCGGTATAACGTAACTTTATTTCTTCAAAAAGAAATAAATTTTATTTCAGAAATTGGAAGTTTTAAATTTTACGAAAATAATATGGGGAATATATTCTATATAGGAAGTTTTTATTACAGCTTTGCAAATATCTGAAGTATATGAAACCCCCCATTTGCCGTAAATTGAAAAAAAAAAGAAAAAAAAAAACACCTCAAAATCATTACAAAAAATCCTGACGTGATGGGAAAAAATGGAGGTAACTTTCGAAATCAGGAGATTAATTGATATAAGAGTCAGCAAACACTGTGTTTGCGTTTTTCCAAAGGTTAAATTTCGCAGGGTTACTACAATATATATATATACATTTTTTGCTTTTGGTAACGACTATAAAAGTTAATTTCATCTGTATACGAATAGCATAGCAATTTATAATTTAAACTAAAAAAAATCAACAAAATTACGTTTATGACAAATCATCAAAATCAGTAGAACTATTCTCTAATGAAAGTTATGTTCACTTACGTGAAATAATGATGAGTGAGGGTAATAGTAAAGTTATCATTTTGACTTTCGAAACTTGTTCGTATAATGAAAACTCAGAAAACAACAAATAACATCAAAATAGTCTTTTATGGAAAAACATAACTATTACATATACAAACACATTTTGGGGAAACATTAGTTTCATTAATTCAGACGATGAAAATGTGATGTCATCTTAAACTCTATGCAATATATTTAATCAGTTTCTTCTGACACACTGCTGCCAACAATTCGTTTTACTTGAATGTTAGTGACATATGTTGAGCATTTTTCTCACCTGTATAATAATGTCATGCAGCTGAAACCATTTGCATTACAATAAATGTGAGAATGATTCTATTCTATGAGTGGCAGTTTTTTTGCAAATATAAATTGATTGAAAAAATAATCAATGTGCGGAAAACTTTTCAGCTATTAATTTTCAGCAAAAGCTGGTATTTCTAATATGTTTAGGTGATGCTGATTACAATTGAAAGATTAACATTTCATAGGTTCAACCATTTATGCCCTGAAGCACCGCTTACATTAAGTTAGTATTATTAACCCAATGTGGCCGGAATCTTGTAAGTACTTGAAAGTGCCATTCTTTGTACTTTTGCTAAAAGGCTGACAGTTGGTGTCAGCGATCGGAAAAAGTTTTCCTGGTGGCTAGTACCGATTTTAGAGTCTAAGCGCTAGTTTTTGTCAAAATTTATCACTCTCTCTATCTATACATATATGTGTAAAAATTTATTTACAAATTAAAGCAAGACATAAAAGGTTAAAGAGCAAAACGAAGTGCTTGTTCAGATTTATACTTCAACTTTTGAGCCAGTATAATAAAGCCATCTTCAAAATCCACTAAATAAGTAATGCTTTCATAGTTTCTACCCAGAATTTAAATACCTTTTAGCTACATCAAGTGGCCTATTTATGTAGAATTACTCTTATACTTACGTCATCAACAACAAAAAAAGAAACATTTATTTATTAGGCCACTGTTGAACAGTGTTTAATTAAAAGGGTGCAAATGTTATAGTAAATGGCGAAAACACTTTGTTAGTATCAACTTTCACCATCTTCTTGCTGTATAGTCTTGGGGACACTTCCGGGCTTGAGCAACCGAGGCGATAAGCAATTTCATTTGCAGCAGAATTCGAACGTATGGTTTTTATTACAAAGCCCTTAGCCTGAGGCATAGAAAGGAGTAACTTTTTCAGCAGGAACTCCGCCACCATAGGAGAATCAGCATAGAGAGGACCAACCTGTCCCGCGCCTATGCAGTTCATTTTAATCGTACCGAAACCTTTGCATGATCCATCTTTGATTGCCACGTAGGAGCGACTGTCTTTCTCTTCGCAGTTAAGTCTGATGGCAAGGTCAAGTCTGTACCCTATTAGACTGAAGTAGTATTTAAACATCAGAGGGAAGTCAGCTTCTTTTGGTGGTCGAATCTCCATTTCTCCTGAAAGGTTATCAAACAGTTGATCCACTTTCAAGCTGTGCATGGTGATGTAAATCAAGACATCCCACTTAGTATCTTCAACAGGGTATCCACACACATCTCTGAATAATTTTACCATTTCTGGTCTGGTACTTAAAGCAGCATTTCGGGAACCAACGTGTTCATGGCAAATATTCCAAAGCTGTTAAAATTTGGAGTAAAGGCAAAAATGAAGTAAGTTAAATGGAATTTTATGAGAGCATTCGTTCAGAACTTTGTAAAATTATAAAGAACATAAAAAAAAATATTTATGATATTCAATAAAAGAAAACATAATGTTTCTTGACACTTACATCCGAATGTAAAAAATATTAAATATATATGCGGGAATGTGAGGCAAAGTGAGTTTAGGAATCTTACTTGTTTCAAAAAAAGAAAATGAAAATTCGTTCCGAAAATTATTGTCATAAAGAAAGATGAATGTATTTTGTACTACAACTATCAGAATACTTTCTACTCCAAATTCATGGTATAATGGAGAAAATAAAATATTTTTGCAATGATACATTTTTCTCTTTTATGATTGAAAATATTTTTCATTCAATGAATGTGTAAATAAACGAACAATTGAATTCATAATTTAAAAATAAACCGATGAATAAATAACTAAAGAAAAAAAAACATATGAGAAAAATTAATTGGAAAAAAAATCATATTTATGTTGCGATTTTGCTAATTAAATAGATGGTGGATCAGTTCAAACAATTTCAGCATTTTTATCTGTTTAATAAAAAAATTTTCAGAATGTGTCCCGGACCTCACAAGTTACTGTCATAAAGTATTAAAACAGAAATCCGCTCCAAAAACACGTTCCTTTTTCACTGAAATTCAAGGTCATAATTCAACTTACAATGGAATCACTCTAATTTATAAATTCGAAAATTAAGCTCTTTAGCACAAATTAAGTGTCACAACACAAGCAAAACGCATAATGTAAATGAAGTGATAATGTAAAAATAAGCAAGAAAAACAAATTTCGT
Source organism: Uloborus plumipes (assembly GCA_038373865.1). NCBI lineage: Eukaryota > Metazoa > Arthropoda > Arachnida > Araneae > Uloboridae > Uloborus > Uloborus plumipes. The sequence goes on along the minus strand of JAXGGA010004424.1, from coordinate 40,812 downwards.
ATAATAAACCTAGGAGTACACTATGCCTACCTTTTGCCCAATTCCTAGTTTACGATAGTTTCTTTGCACGTAGTAACAACCGACGAAAGCCATATCTTTGTGATGTACGACAGCTGAACACACGCCCAGAATTTCTCCTGAAATAGTATAAGACTTAAATATTAATAATAGAATAATAGTTTTAATATTTTGACAGCAAATACCAAACAGAATAGTGCATTTATTAGTAAGAGAAGAAAATTATGCACTGCAAAAAAAAGTTGTTATATTTTCAGTATATTACAAGCAGCAGAATTTCCAGTTAATAACTTTAAAAGCACAGTAACATACGGCAAAACTAGCAGTTTATTACTGTAAGTCTAGCAATTTTAGTTTATTACTGTAAAATTAGCAATTTTACCATAAAATTGGTTATATTATAGTGTAAAAACAACAGTATAATACTGGCAGCAGAGGTTTCTGTTTAAAGCTGTAAAGTTCACTGTAATTAACTGCTAAACTAGCAATTTTACAGTTTATTCTGTAAACTAACAATTTTACATATTACTGTAAACTAGCAATTTTGCAGTTTATTACTGTAAAATTACAATTTTACAGTAGTAAGATACTGTAACGTAAAATCACTGTAAAATTATCTGTATTATACTGTAAAAACATCTATTTTAGACAGTGTAGTTTGCATTGTTGCGAAGGAACTCTAAATGTCATTTATGTTTCGTTTCTAAACAAATTGTATTAAGATCTGTTTGTCTATGCTATGTAAAAATTTTTATGGTTTTTAAAAAGAAAAAAGAAGCATTACCTTTAATGATGGGTGCCAAACTTATGCACGATCAATTATTTTAAACTAATATTTCAATATGCCATCACGATTCACGAATCCATATCATATATCGTGTCTCATACAATTACCACTTCAGCCTTTATCACCACGTAGATGTTACTAATTACATTTAGTTTAGGTGGCTGACTATAGTTTTATACAAGGTGTTTTCAAAAAAAAAAAAAAAGTAACGTTTGATATTTTAATCCGTTTTGATTGAATATCTATGAAGATAATGTTAAAAATTTCAAGTTTGATGCGCATGCCGATAAATAGAGCTGACCTTCTTTCATTGCTCCCACCTTCACTTTTCGTGACTGTGGCAACTGAACAAATAAAATTGTTTGCTGTTCTAAGATTCATGATGTTTGAGTTAGTAACAACTGTTCAGTGCAAATAACGTGTGGTTTCACCTGTGTTGAACCTGCGATGAGTATTAGTAAATAGAAAAAATATTTTGAAGCAATGTTATTTATGTAAATGAAAATCACCGTCCTCGCATAAAAGAAAAATTAACTTCCTTGTTGATCGATGCATACCCTAGCAGCAGCATCTCATCGGCCGATGATCGGCCATTCATCGAAACCCGATGAAATTCTCATCGGCCGATGATCCAATATGTCTCATCGGCCAAGCAGAATCCGAGTAGCAAAATCCGATGAGAATACGATGAGATTTGGAGCACTTTACGAGCAGAACAGTCCCGTGCCGAGGAATTTCATCGGGAAAGTTGATCGGAAGGATATCGCTTTCCGATGAAAAGTAGCTCATCGAAAACCGTGCTCGGATACTGATCGGAACGATGTTATCGTGCGTTACAGGATCAGTTTACGAGGAGTTTGTTGATCGGCCGAGCAAAATCCGATGAGTTGATGCTACTTGGGTACCAATAGAGCCTTATATTTATTATTTTTCAATTTTTACCTTTATTGCGATTGAACCGTTTATTTCAAAAACCAGTCAAAAGACAAAAATTCTAATTTAAAGAAAACATTTACACTATTATGCTAAGCTATGAAACCGCGATTGCAGCACTTCTTATTGACAAAACAATATTTAAATATTTTTTTAATTAATTAATTTATTTAAAAAGTACTACACACTTCAGAAAAATCCAATTAAAGTCACGAGTAACAAAAAAATAGCAATTAATACTAATTATACATTTAAAATGTAAAAGCATCCAAACATAAAATAATAAAATGACCTTTTGAAAATATCTAAATCGCGACTGAAATTTTAATAAGTTTGTAAAATTTGAAAATACAAAAATGATTAACATACTTAATTTTGGTAAAGCTATATTTAAAACATGAATGACTCCTAAGAGTCCTATTTGAGACGGAAAATTGGTGGAATTAACACTCTATTTTGCGTTATGGAATTAAAACGAGAGAGAGAGAGAGAGAAACCGGTGTGTGGTAAAGACACCCGATAGCAGTGAAATTTTCATAGCACATGGAAACATTTTAACTCTTAATGAATTACTTTTGAATAGACTAGGTTGTTTATTTGCGTAAAATTATTTACGCCAAGAAAAATAGGGGAATGCAAGGCAAAGTGAAACATAGATTTAAAGTGAAATGGTTAAAGTTTTTCAAAGCTTGAAGCATCACCTATCTAGCAATATTTTAACTAAGTACATATCATGGATTCCAGTCAAAAAACACTGAAAAATGAATGTTATTTTTACAGTATAGTACAGCTAATTTTGTAGTAATAAACGGTACAAATTGCTAATTTTACAGTAATAAACTGTCAAGTTTGCTCATTTTACAGTGCTAAACTGTAAAACTGCTACTTTGACAGTGATAAACTATAAAATTGCTAAGTTTACAATTTATTACCGTGTATTTTACAGTTTCAAACTGGAACCTCTGTTGCCAGTAATATACTGTTGTTTTTACAGTATATTACAGCTAAACTTTACGGCAATAAACTGTAAAATTTCTAACTTTACAGTAAGAAACTGTAAAATTGCTAGTTTTACAATTTATGACTGTGCGTTTTACAGTTTTCAGTTGGAATCATGGCTGCTGCTGCCAGTGTTATACTATAAAAACAACAGTTCATTTTTTTTCAGTAAAGTAAATTGTTCTAAAGATCTACAAAAAACATAACACAAGTTATTTTTGGAATCTGCAATCCATATTGTAAGATTATTGTAAGCTTTAACCTATGGCATCATAACACCCATGTACATTTAAAACTAGCTGATTTCCCTCTGCTTTTAAAAATCATTGAGTATCCGCTAAATTTATGTGCACTCATAACCAGGGCTGCGGAGTCGGAGTTGGACTGATTTTGGACCAAAGGAGTCGGAGTCGCGGAAAAACATGTCGACTCCGACTCCGACCACCTCCGATGTGGATGAAATTTAATGGAGGTGAAAACATATCTTTGAAACTAACAGATACAAATTTTCAGCGTCCAATATCCAAATCCTAAGCATCTAGGATCATTAAAAAGGGCTTCAAAATGGCGGGTCTGCTTTGTGAAACGAATTGCTATGTTTGGGCTTATGCAAGTGAATAAAAAATATTTGCAGCAAAAATGCAATGTGTTAAAATAAAGTCTGGCCATTTAACAAGAAAAGGATTAGTTTTGTACGGAGTCAAATGACAAGAGCGGCACTTGTCTTTTGCTCTGGAGAAAATGGACTTTTTGGAGGTCACAGTGACCTCCGAGAATTGAGGTAAATGTGGTGAAATTACCTGCGAGAATTCTTGAGAAAATTGAACTTTTTGAGAGGTCACAATGACCTCCCATGACCTCGAACTGGGATACCTCAGCTTGCTACGCCCCCATAAAGTGAGTCCTGGCCATGAATAAAAATGAAACTTTTAAAAATGGACTTAATATTTCAACCTTTGTTTAGGGTTTTTCCCTCTTCGCATTTGGGTAAAAAAAATAATAAAAAAAAAGCAGGAGTCGAGAGTCGGAGTCGAAAGTTTTAAAATCCCGGAGTCGGAGTCGGAGTCGACCATTTTTCCTCCGACTCCACAGACCTGCTCATAACATATCGAACGATGGCTTCAAGTTGAACTTTGCGTTCAGCGAGGGAGTACGTAACAACAAATGCGTAGCAGACATCGCAGAGTTGTGTAGGTTTCCTCTAGTACAATGCAAAAAAATAAAGTATTCTTTTAACAGTATAATACTGGCAGCAGATGTTTCAGTTTAAAACTGTAAAATGCGCGGTAATAAACTGTTATATTAGGATTTTTAGTTTATTACTGCAAAGCAGCATTTTTACAATTTTTTACCACAAATTTAGCTGTATTATACTGTAAAAACAACAATATAATACTGGCAGCAGAGGTTCTAGTTTAAAACTGTAAAATACACAGTAATAAACTGTAAAATTAGCAATTTTGCAGTTTATTATTCTAAAGCAGCAATTTTACAGTTTATTACTGTCAAATGAGCAATTTTACAGTTTATTACTGTAAAATGAACAATTTTACAGTTTATCACTGTAAAATGAGCAATTTTACAGTTTATTACTGCAAAAGTATCCATTTTTACAGTTTGTTACTACAAAATAGCTGTATTATACTGTGACCCCCCTCCCCCCTTGACTAGATCTGAGTGATTATGCCTTACCTACAGAAACGGCCAACGTAAGAAACACGTTTTGTATGCGGGTCTACACTGCAAAAAATTAACTGTTGTTTTTACAGTATAATACTGGCAGCAGAGGTTCTAATTTAATACCGTAAAATGCACAATAAACTGTAATAAACTGTAAAACTAGCAATTTTAGAAAAGCAAAGTTAGAAATTTTACAGTTTATTGCCGTAAAATTCAGCTGTATTATACTGAAAAAACAACAGTATAATACTGGCAGCAGAAGTTCCAGTTTACAACTGTAAAATGCACGGAAATAAAGTGTTAAATTAGCAATTTTACAGTTTATTACTATAAAATTAGCAATTTTACAGTTTAGTACTGTAAAATGATCAATTTGACACTTTATTACAGTAAAATTCGCAATTTTTACAATTTATTTTTGCAAAATTCACTGTTTTATACTGTAAAAACAACATTCATTTTTTACAGTGTAGTAGCAATGACTTTGACGGAGGCGGATTGTTGAAATAGCTGGCTGTAGCGAGTTAAATTTAGACCACGGCGAGATGGCGGATGAACTGGAAGTGGAAACGTTCCACTTCATTTCGAAAGAGGCTGGATCTGCAAGAATGTGTAAGCAGTGAAGACGCGCGTTCTCGCTAATCCTGCCTACATTGTAAAAAATAAATTTTTCTTTTACAGTATTATACAGCTAATTTTATATTAATAAACTGTAAAAATTGCTAATTTTACAGTAAAAAACTAAAATTGAAAATTTTACATTAATGAACTGTAAAACTGCTAATTAAACAAGTTTATTAACGTGCATTTTACAGTTTTAAACTGGAAACTCTGCTGCCAGTATTATACTGCTGTTTTTACTGTACAGGGTGTTTCGTATTAAACGGGACAAAAAGAAAACACGACTGTGAACGTTGTAACTGTTATATATTTAGAAAATTCAACTTCACTTCAAAGCTACATTTATTCAAGTTTCTACAGGTGTTCAATGTGTGCGCCTCCGGCGATACGACAATCTTCTACACGGTAATGAAGCTCCTGCCACACTCATGACAGAATATCCCCTGTGATGGAGTTCAACACTGCCGTTATCCGCTGTTTCAGTTCCTCTAGGTCCTTATGTTATGCCAATGTGGTGGTTTTTGATGAAATTTCATGCAAAAATGTCTTTGCACCACAGTTACCGAGGAGGTGTTGGCATATTCGAAACCGCAGAGCGCTTTTTCCTGAGAAGCGCTGTCAAACAAAATGGAAGACATTTTGCTTAACAGCGCCTGTAGCGGCGCGTTCGTCATTCGATGATTTTTCCCTGTAATCAAGTCTAACTTGTATAGTTGTAGTTAGGGAATAACGAACTGCTCAATTTAAGCGCAGATCGCATATACGCAGAAAGCTGTGCATAAGCTTTTCTGCAAGCTCTGTGACAAGCAAACATACAAGTGTAACAAATAAAAGCTTAGTAAAAATGAAGTGGGCAGAGCATGAAAAGTTTTTGTATCGTCTGAAAAAACTTTTGGTGACGAACTGAACACGTTTTAATACTAAACAGCTGATTTATAATGTGCATGTACCACTTAAAAAAAATCATTAAGTAGAGAAAATTGTGTTCTGTGCAGTTTTAATTACGGTTAACAATAACAAGCAAAACTATTTTGCAGTTTGTTTTTTCTTTTACCATCATCAGTAACTGCTACATAAAAGCCTTCCGGATCAACTTGGAACCACGTAGAGAGAATATTCGGTGCTTTTTGCATTCTAGATTCTCGCCAAAGGTCCACTATTTGGGGAATATCTTCGTTGCGCATAAGTCGAATTTCATACGTAACACCATTCATGTGCTCGAAATTTCAGTTGCAAGCAGATTATGTAATCCAGAAATCTAAAGTATAAAAACAAATGAAATTCGTTCATTGAGTATTCATCATTATTGTTTTGTCAAAATACAAAATTTTAAGCTTGGTTCAAGAAAGTAAGATCAACTTAAAACTTCATTTATTTCAACTGCAGTACATTAAGAAAAAAGCTTAAGAACTTAGCTCATCCACCTTCTGCAAACTATCATAAGTTTATCAAATGCGTTTTGTCAAATACGAGAAGAGTCGAAAATAAACTGCAATTTATTGACATAATCATTTCAAAATCATTGCTTTATTATGTCTCCTATTGCGTCAGTAATCAGTAAATGCGATGGAAATTGCACAAAAATTAAGAAAAAGTATGTTTGCGCGTGTGTGTGTGTGTGTGAAAGGATATCACCATAGAATATTCATGGAGATATTCATAAAAAAGGACAAAAACTTCCGCAATCTGGGCAGAAAAAAGCCTACGGCAAAACAGTAGTTTTTTTCTTTCTATGCAACATAGGTACAATACCAACACTTTATACAAGACAAGGTTTCTTTTCTACTTTCGTAATTACTTTTAAAATTTAATATTTATTCTTGTTCATTATATTTGTTTCCTTAAATTTCTAACCCCCCCTTTCTTTTCTGTGTATGCCCCCCACGCCTTTTCCTTGGAGATTATATTTTAAAAAGAATAAAATTTAATATTTTTAAAATTTAATATTTTATTCTCGTTCATTATATTTGTTTCCTTAACTTTCTTTTTTCCCTCTTTCTTTTCTGTGTATCCCCAACTCCTTTTCCTTGGAGATTATATTTTAAAAAGAAAAAGGGAAAAATAAACAAAAATGGGGGGGGGGGGGAGGTTTTGATGAAAAAAAAAACATTGGTTTTAGACCCCTTTTTTTTAGATATTTGATCCTGATTTTAAAATTTCGCTACGTTTACTACACCATAACACTTTGCTTTGGACGCAGGATAGTTTCTTATTTATTATAATGAACAAAATCTTCAAGTTTTTCTGTACAAGACTTTTGTACTGAAAATGACATTCTGCTGATTGTTTGGAAGACTCTTGAAAGTTTAAGTCAGTTAAAAGCTTACATAGCTTCCTTTTTGGTCTTCAATGCAGTGCAGTTGCACTAGAAGAAGCTAGAGCGACAGAGTGCTGACCCAAAATTAAGATGTTTCTTGGTGCATGCACGTAGCAGCATAGCTTTAATCATTAATGGTTATAGAGCAAACGGAGACGTGGAACTCTAGAAATTCTAATTATTTATCAAAAAAAAAAAAAAAAACTATAATAATATATAACCCAAAAGTTAGCATATGTAGCAAATACGAGGTGCTGTCAAACCCTGAAGATTTCTATCTTTTATCAGAAATAAATAAATAAAAAATAATTGTATTTTGCCACTTTTAACTCAAATTGCGTTTTCAGCAATCACCAAAATCTTTCCTAGAAATTCAGTAGCAAATTTGACAATAATTTAAATAGCAAGATATTAAGAGGTCTTCCTACGTTCGGATTAAATTTTTTTCAAAAATCAAATATTGACAAACTTCGTACTTTTTTTCAACTAAAGAGTTATTAAAGGTAGGAAAATAAACAAAGCAATAATTATTTTCTGATAAAATGTTTAGATATTGGGATGTCTGAGCAAAAATAAAATAATCTAACTGCCCTTGTTTACATTTAATGTTTACCAATATATTTAAAAATTCTTTACTGTTCTGAAATAAAAGTTTTATAATCTATACAAAATTGAAAAAAAAAAAAAAAAAAACGAAGGGCAAATTTATTGATGTTCCTCCGTTTTTTTTTTCCACCGAAAAAACCCTCAATATTTACCTGCAAAATTTTTAAATACTCACATAAAGCTTAGATTATATATCAGAACATAGCTTTCAATATTAGAAGCATTACTTTAAAAAATCAGGTTAATAGGTTAAAAAAAAAAAAAAAACTTTTCAAATGATGAGATGATCTGATGTGAATGAAAATCTCGAAAAAGTAGTTTACCACAAAACGCATTCAAAGATTTCGCTTGCATTAATAGTAATGTTTTAGATAATTTTTGAGGCAAACATTTTCTGTGATAGTAGCTTATACGTTCTTGGACTATACTTGTCTGTATGTGTACTTTTTTTTAGCTGTTCTTTTTTTTTTCTGATTGGTAGTGTCTTAGAGTTCTTTTAGTTCAGCTTCCGGTTATTACATCACTTCCGGTGCACTTAATTGGCTACAATTTAGCTTCAAATTACAGCCCAATGAAATGAACATAAAAATACAATAAAATTAAAAAAAAAAAAACTTTTTTCTTGAAAAATGGTCATTATGGGGTAGGAGCCAATATTTAGAAAAGTGCCAATTTGAAGTTAGAGTTTTCTGAAAAAAAAATTTTTTTGCAGAAAAAAACTAATATTGGATTTTAAGTCTAAAGTGGGTCTAAATGCAAGAAAATAAAAGGGGGGAGGTCAAGGAAGTTATTTACCCCCTCCTTAGATTACTCACTTTTAAGCCGTTACAGATCTGATGAATGTTACAGATCTGATGTTAATATGAGTTACATATTTGAGTTTATGCTATCAGTCTTCGTTAACATCTCTAAATATGATATCATTTCCTTGCATTTTTAACATAGAATTAAGATAATTACATTAAAATATATATATTAGGCTAAAAAATCAAATTTCATTATGAAAAAGCATTTCTTGGAAATAAAAATGAGCGATAAGGTTTTTAGATAAAATAAATTATGAGATTACCAAATCCACGCTAATAAAACATTTGTTTTGTTTTAAAACAACACACAACTTCAACTTTTTCAACACACAACTCTGCTGCTTGCTTTTCTTTAATTAGTTGCAGGAAAAATTTAATTTCTTGATCAGAAATTCAAATTTAGCATGCTAGTTATTATCTAGTTATTTAGCGAAGTTATAAGAAATTGAGGCACAAAAAAATAAATAAATTAATTAATTAAAATAATAATAATTAATTAACTTAATTTCTGCAGTGTCAATTTTTCTTATTTTACTAACTTCTATTGTTAGGTCATACAAACCACAAATGAAGCAATTGTACTAAAACTCATTGCTTTTCATTTTTTAAGAACAAAAACATTCAATATATATGGCTAAAGTATGATTTTTGCTTTTTATAATTCTGAAACGTGTGAGTTAGTTCTGTAACATATTTGCTGTTTTTCAATGTTACCGCTCTGACTGTTACCGATCTGACAAACTGACAAAGTTTTTTTTTTTTATTTCCGAGTCGATCGCACTAAACCAAAATCAAACACGTGGTTTTTTCACTTGTAACAAAGGACTATTTTTATATATAAAAAAATTTTTAAAATAATAAAAACTGCGCATTTTAGAGCGTGTTACCGATCTGATGACTCAAATGACACACATTTTATAAAATCACTTAAAAAATCTTACCTACAATTTTAGATGCAGAAATGCAAATTTTTAATTACAATTCGATAAAACTTTCCACCAGGTACTCAGTATCACGTGGTATAGGTGCAGGAAATGATTTTGGGAGCCTAAACATAGATCGGAAGTTATTGTTACCACTCTGACGGCGGAACTTGGGACACGTTTATTTCGCATCAGCTAGAAAATCAGAAATCGATTAAAACAAAAATGAAGTAAAATATTAACAAAGGGGTAAAAATAGAATCGTTTTTTGTGCAAGTGCGTTTTTTTAGGAAGTTAGAAAGTGCGCATGACCTGTTTGCATGCTAAGCTTTGCTACTTGGGACACGTTACCGATCTGATTTTTGATGTATAAACACAATATTTTCTGATGAAAAAAAAAATTTTTTTTCTGATGTTATTAGATGAAATGAAAGAAAAACTTATCTTCTTTCTGGGGAAAATTATTTTTTTAACTAGTTATTGAAATACTGGTGAAAATTCACTTGGGACTCAAATTGGCACTTTTCTAAATATTAGCTCGTAGACCAAGGCCCTTAACCAAATGCAATGACTGAATGAATACCTTGGTATAACAAAGTAACGTTTGGGTACGTAGGACCATTAGGAGCTTTAGAGATGCATCACAAATTTATTAAATAAAATTTAAATTTTAAATAAAATTTGAAATAGGTTTGAACAATAAGTTTTTTACTAATTATTGTACATTTGATTTATAAAGTTGCTTTTTGTACTGTTAAACCAAGGTTTCTACTTACATCTCCTGGGTTCTTTTCAGTGGGTCGAGTAGTTGAGTATTTGAAAAAATTGACGAGGTGCCAGCAAATATAAGCCATATTAATTATTCAGAATTTCAGCTGAGGAATTCTGGATCCACCTGTCAAAAGAAAAATACCAACTACGTGTTCTTTCGATTTTATTAATTCAATGGCACTTAGAAAAGACACTTGTTTTCATAAACTAACTAAATAACTCGTGCAGAAATCAAACACGTCGACTAACACACCCACGTGCATTTCAAACATTATTCGATACTTAGCCTTGACTTTAAATATTTCTCATAGCAAGGCTCTGATTGGTCGAATAGTAATTTTAAGACTAAATTTAGCTGTTTTATGCAAATAAATGAAATGTATTTGTTATTAGGAAATTACGAAATTTGTTTTTAATTGTAAACGTTGGTGATATTCATTATTAGAGTACAGAGTACAGTTGTCAAGTTTTTTTGCAACGAAAGTTAATTTTATCCAGTCCCTGTGTTGTACTATATGATAGACAAAACGCGACAGCAAAATTAATGAGTTGCTATTACATCTATTTGAGTCTATAAACAGCAAGTCAACTGGCACTACATCTTTTAGTGGAGAGATTGGACGGAATGCGAGCTTAGATCCAGACATTTGCACCACATTATTTTGGCGTTTGTTATTCAGGTCTAGCTAACTGCGAACCAGGAATGTTGAACTTGATATCGATGGCTAACAACTGCGAATCGAATTCTGAGGTTATATATCTATTTACATCAGACCCATCAAATGAGTTATTAACTTTGGTTGTGTTAATTCTAAAAGTTTATGCTTCATCATGGTTATGAATTAAAATTCCGTAAAGGATGGAGATAGACACCAGTGGCATGTCATCAGCTCATCTATGTACTTACCTTAGAAGTATCATGACGCAATCTAACGAGTTATTTCTCCCAACGCTTAGGCAGCTCTAATAAATTTTCTTTTAGCCAAGTTAAAACTTATGAGAGATGCCATATTAGAACCCTAGAAGCTCGGCGGATTATCACGGCAAGGAAAATTATCCCAGTGAGAAAATGTGTTTGCAAATTCGTTATTAGGCAATTCCACGAAAACGCCTCTACATTATCCCGTTACCTCCCCGTGACGTTAATACACTGCTCGACATTGAAAATGCAACACCAAGAAGGAGTGGTCAGAAATTGATGAAATTTGGTAAGAAGACAGAGACAGCATGGAACAATAAGTGATATTTGTTTCAAAATAAATAAGCAAAATTTAGAGCGAGGACGGCGTCGGCTCAGTAAGAAGTAGGACCACCGCGGACAGCGATGCACGAAGAAACACGTCTAGGCATGGAGTCAATAAGCCTGCGGATCGTGTCCTGAGGGATGGCACTCCATTCTCTTTCAACCATTTGCCACAGTTCGTCCTCTGAACGAGGCAGTGGCAGGTTCTGCAAACGGCGTCCAATCACGTCCCACACATGTTCGATTGGTGACAAGTCAGGAGAGTATGGTGGCCAGGAAAGCATCTGTACACCTCGTAGAGCATGTTGGCTGATTCGAGCACTGTGAGACCGGGCGTTATCCTGTTGAAAAATTGCATTTGGCAGACCCTGAAGGTAGGGGATTAGGGGATTGCCACCGGCTGCAGTACATTATCTACATATCGTTGAGCCGTCATAGTGCCCCGAATACGAACTAGAGGTGATACAGAATTGTATGCAATAGCGCCCCAAACCATTATGCCACGTTGTCGCGCTGTGGGGCGTTCCACAGTTACTGCCGGATTCGATCTTTCTCCACGTCGACGCCACACACGTATGCGATGACTATCGCTGGACAAACAGAAGCGGGATTCATCTGAGAACACTACGGTTTGCCATTCTGCCATCCACGTCGCTCTGGTCCGGCACCATTCCAAACGTTGGAGTCTGTGCTGTGAGGTCAATGGCAGTCTTCTTAGCGGGCGCCGTGATTGCAGGCCAAGTGCAAACAATCGACGGGAAATGGTTCTGGTCGACACAGGAACATCCAGGGTACCTTGCACGTGCTGCAGAATCGACGTACAAGTGACTTGCGGATCCGCCACAGCTTGTCGGTGAATCCGTCGATCCAAGCGGTCTGACGTCACTCTGGCTGCACCTGCATCCCTCAATGTGGCTACATTTCCTCTTTCCAACCATCTCCGACACAGCCGATGCACAGTGCTTGCATCCATGTGGGTATCAGCTGCAATTTGACGTATGGACCAAGCTCCTCTTCTCAGTCCGATCACCATACCCCTTGTAAAGTCGTCTATATGCTAGAAGTGTCTTCGTTGAGGACGGCGTGGCATTTCCTCCTATCACACGTATCCTTCGAGACAAAAACCAAATTTCTCCGATAATTAGTCTGGCAGAAAAACCAACATGAACATAGCCCACTTTTCAACTTCATTCTCTTATATCTTACTTCACGTGCGTCGGAGTGCTGTGCATTTCATATCATTTGCATAACTCAGTGACGTGCGTCTACGGTAAAATTTGCATGAATTTATGACCACTCCTTCTTGGTGTTGCATTTTCAATGTCGAGCAGTGTATATTGGGTTGTTCGAAAAGTAATTTTGTTTTTTTCAGTGGAAATGAAAGACAGTTTTCGTATAATAAGCAAATATTTTATTAAATTATATATTGGGCGTTCCGGTCCAACACTTTTTGCCATATTTCTGGTAGTAGCATAGTTCCACGCTCATAAAATTTTTGGTCTTTGCTGGTAAAAAACAGATCGAGATGTTTTTTGACCTCCTCATTTGAGGTGAAGTTTTAACCGTCTAAAAATTTTTGGAGTGATCGGTATAAATAATAATCCGATGGTGCCAGGTCTGTAGAATATGGTGGGTGTGGCATTGTATCCCATTCAAGCTGTAAAAGCTTTTGGCGAGTGACCAAACTTGTGTAAGATCTCCCGTTGTCTTGGTGAAACACTACACCTTTTCTGTTGATTAGTTCTGACCTTTTCATTTGAAGTGCATCATTTAGTTTGTTCAGCTGATGACAGTAGACTTCCGAATAATTTGTTGTGTTATCCGGTAAAAGTTCAAAAAAAAAAAAAAAAAAACGTTTCCTTTAAAATCCCACTGAACAGACAGCATCACCTTTTTTGGTGAATATCGGCTTTGGAAATGGTTTGAGCAATTTAATCTTTTTTGCTCTATGACCTCTTGCGTTTGACGTTGTTGTATACAACCCATTTTTCGTCCCCAGTGATGATGTGTTTCAAAAACGAATCATTTTCGTAACGTTTGAGAAGCGAATCGCAGACGTCAATGCAGCGACAGATTTCTCTCAGTGAGAACATGGGAACCCCATACATCCAGCTTCGAGGATAACCCCAGGCCTTTCAAGTGGACATTAACTGTAGAATTTGATAAATTTAACCTCAATCCGATCCCACGTGTTGGTTTTCGCCGGTTCGCATTAACTAATGCCTTTATCGCTTCTTCATCAACTTTAACCGGCCTTCCCGAACGTGGTGCATCTTCGACATCAAGATTGCCGGATAGAAAATTAGTAAACCAGTTCTGGCGCTGGTGTACTGTGAACACAACTTCTCCATCCACATCGGTCAATTTCTTTCTGGCTTGAACAGTATTTTTAACCATTCTGTAGTAAAACAGTAAGAAATGTCGAAAATACTGCTTAACGTTCTCCGTATTTAAAAGGGCACCAACCAAAAACTACTGCGTAGAATTATTTGGCATTTTTCACACAAGCCTTGCTATACGAGCTCTCAAAGCATATAAAAATTAGACGGCATAAATGTGAAGCTCGGTGCAAAAAATACGATTAAATCCTCTGTCGGGAAAAAACGAAATTACTTTCCGAACAACCGAATATTGCAACAAAAGTAATAATTTTAAAAGATAATGGGAAAAGTTTCTTGCCGAAGAAATCCTACTCATCTTTGTGATTTCCTAATCAACCAAACGTCGTTCATGACCCTTTAAAATCACTATTTTTAATGAAACACACAAGCGTCACGTGCGGGACAAGATGGCGGCTGTTTCATGGCATGACCCCATTATTAATGCAAAGTTTGGAGCTACAGACTATGTAGATCTAATTGAGGGGCAAGCTTGTTATATGACATCTCCTCCAGTGCTCTCCAGTTCTCAAGAACTTTTGAAGATGATACAAGACAGTATGTAATGGACTGCTTTGACTTTTTAAACTTTCCTTCTTACACACAGGCTGTTGAGCATTACAATCTAAATTAGTCACTAAAGATTTCGAGAAAACAGTTGGGTCTCAGAACAGAGATGGATTTATTAGAGCTACACTGGTATCCAGAAAACATATATGACAACATTTGAGACCAAAAATGGTTACAAGCAGTAATATTATGCTATTTGTATGTTTGGTAGTTAAAATAATATTTCTGGTCTTATTAAAATGTGGTAAGTGTGTTTCAAATTTAATTAAAATTTTGCATTGTGCAAGCAGTTAACAGGCATTTAGCAAAGTACCAAAATACGTCATAATTTAAGCCTGTGTTTACTACAGTACTGTCACGCCTAAGTTACGAGATGTACTGGCCGCTTCTATTTGTTTATAGGGAAGAAAATAGCGGTCTTTCACTTTTTTGGCAGAACGCCAAACCTAGTATGCCTTGAATGTGAAGAATGCAAAAAGTAAACAGTTAGGGTCACCCGGGGCAATTCCTGGTCAGCAAGTTTCTGGCGTAATTCCTGGTCACAGTCTTTTTTATGTCTTAATAATCCTTCAGCAAAATGAAAAAAATCACAGAGGTACTCTGAACTATCTTCATTGCAATTCATTACTTAATTATGAGTTGACTGTGTCTTTAGTTTGAAAAAAAAAATCTTTTTAAAATCGCTTGTTAAATTTCGTAAAACAAGATTGGCCTTAGTTTTGATACATTTGTACAAAGATCGTGATCAAACTCAAACTTCTGAATATTTTTCTTTTTCGTTTTTTTGGTTGAATTAGGTACCATGTCAGTTACTGAAAAATAGTTTTGGATTTACCATTATTGTTTTGAATAATTTGCAGGAAGGCTCCAAATAATGCCCCTGGCTACTGGGGTAATTCTTGGTCAGTGGGGTAATTCCTGGTCAGTCCTTTTTTAGCCTACTTTCCCGTTAAAAATAAAAGAAAGACGAAAAAAGTATTAAAAGTAGCTTAATGCATCGAAAAAATATCGCCAAGTCCAAAAAATATCGCCAAGTTAAAAAAAATATCGCCAAGTCCAAAAAATATCGCCAAGTTAAAAAAATAAAGAGGTAAAATGAATATCGAAAAATTAAAAATTTGAAAGTAGGGTATTGAGATGGGGAATTTGTGTGTCGGTCTGTCGGTCGGTCTGTCGGTCGGTCTGTCGGTCGGTCTGTCGGTCGGTCTGTCGGTCGGTCTGTCCCCCCCTAATAACTTTTGAATGAACATTCCGATTTGGACAAATTTTTTTTTGTTGGAAAGATCTCGGCGAGTACAGCTCATTCCCATATTTGATTTTTTGATTTGAACAATTTTTGGTTAAACTTTGAGCCGTTCAAATAACCGGTCCCGCGATACTAACTTTTTAATGAACAGTCCGATTTGAACCAACTTTTTTTTGTTGGAAAGAATTTTTCAAGGATACTTCATTCCCGTATTTACATTTCCGATTTGAACAATTTTTCGTTCAACATTGAACCGCTCAAGCAAGCTGTCACCCCTAATAACTTTTGAGTAAACAGTCCGAAAAAAAAATGACTGACTGTGCAGACGATTTTTTGTTTATTTATTCATTTGTTTTATTGAATTTATTATTATTATTATTATTATTTTTGGCAGACGATTTTTTTTTTGTAACAAAAATGTTTCATTCACT
The DNA here is from genome assembly GCA_038373865.1 of Uloborus plumipes. Taxonomy (NCBI): domain Eukaryota; kingdom Metazoa; phylum Arthropoda; class Arachnida; order Araneae; family Uloboridae; genus Uloborus; species Uloborus plumipes. Next base: position 24,483 of record JAXGGA010004424.1, on the reverse strand, counting down.
AGGGCATTTTATTCTTTATTTATATTTAACAACTGGCAACGGATTAAAAGTGAAATTCGAGACATTTTATCAACGGACGAGTTTTTTTTTTTCTTTTTTTTTTTCTTTCTTTGATAAAATGTGTTTTGATGTACTTTGTACTTTTAATTTTTTTTTTGAAAACAATTGAGGAATTTTTCTACGGAAGAACTGTAACAGTTACATTCTTTAAAAGGTGCGACAAAACTTTATTTATTCATTTATTTACTTTTTATGTGTCTATTTCATCTGATGAGAGAGGTATATTTTGCTTTTAGAAATCAGCTTCAAGTGCTAAAAAGGTATGTTTGACATAATTTTTAGTCTTAGATAATCAAGAGAATAATGATCAGATGCTAGAATGCCGATGTCGATGTACGGGAAAGTAGGCTCGTTTAGTTCTTGACAGAACTTCTTGTTTAATATTTATGGATTATTATTTCACCTATTATTGACATATGTTATTGATTTAAACTATATGTAACTCTGTGAGCCTTAACTGCAAAGTTAACTGTAACCGCAATGTAACATTCTTATCTGTTAATGATAAGTATACAATATACTGAATTTTTCTTTATTAAATTTCATCCAATTATTTTATAATTTTTAATAATTATTCTTAATTATACTAAGAAAAATGCTTAATTGTAACTGCATTGTACTATTCACTTAACTGTTCACCTTAACCTGTTCATAACAGACAGAAGCATGTGCTCAGTGTGTATGGTGCATGTGCACCATATTTTTTATGGACCTATTTATTTGGTAGGTGAAGATTCATTCACAACAGATATAAAAGCTGTAGCTATTGCATACAAAGTGTATAAAAAGTATTTTGGCTAAGTTTTATTAAGTAAAGCTATTATGTTGAAAACAATTGCATTCTTCCTTAAAAAAACTAAATACAGTGTTTAATTAGCTATATATATAAATAAATTCTTTATCTAATTAGTTTAATAACTTGTATTAATAATGTGCTTACAAAATGTATGCATTTTCATCAATCATTTGAGTGACCAATAATTGCCTCGTAAGTGGCCAGGAATTACCCCATCTCTGGGGTAATTCCTGGTCACTAATTCGCGACAATTACTCAAGTTCATTATGTATTGTTGATAGCATGAATATTTTATTCGATGGACATCCCAATGTGCTTCCTCCATACCAAAATTTGTAACTCTAACTTAGATAGATTTTGTGATAATTGGATGTTGATGCTTTTTGACCAGGAATTACCCCAGGTGACCCTATACAGAAAAGCACCAAAATGCGTCAACATTTCTAAAATAAGATGCTGGTTAAGCGGCAGAAGATATTAACCTATAATTCTAATTTTTTGTGTGTTTAAAGTTGTTTCAATTAAGAACTTTTAAGCGCTACCCCAAAATTATAGACAATATTTAGTATTATTTATTATTTTTTGTAATTTACTCATTTTATGTCCAATTTTCGGTCCCTCGAGGCAATAGAAGATATCAACCTAGAACTTTAAGATTTCTCACCCATTTTAGTGATGGCAGTACACAACTTTTCCGCACTACCACTAAACGATCCGGGAAAATTCGATTTTTTTCGATACGGCCTAATTTTTCTATATTTATCTGAGATGTATATTTTGTCTTCAAAGAAACCACCTCAGAAAATCCAGTTTCACAAAGGTAAGATCTCTATAAAGGTTTCTTCCTCTTCAATTGAGAGTCCTTCGGGAGTATTTTGGAATTGAACCTTCACCTACTTGTAACTTGATATCAGTTTGTCGTCAGCAAGAAAGTCCTTTTTACAATTCCTTGCTAGCATTGCTAAATGATTTTCAATAGTTACAAAAACAACTTTTCACATGTTGTTCTTAAGCCTCGTAAGTTTTAATACAATCATTCAAATTCGCAAACATTGTTAAGTTTTCTTGCTTTAAATTTCTGCTCCACAATTCCAATTTCTGTCAAAAAGCATTAACTTTATCACTCGTATCCGATATATGTGTATTTGCTCCTTGCAGTTGAAGATTCAAGTTGTTTAATATCTTGAATATGTCGACCATGTAACTCAATTTCATCACAAATAAACTATCACAAAAATTCTCTGTTTCCGATCTGTTTTCCTCTTCTAGAAAAACGGCGATTTCTTCTCTTAATTCATAAACACGTTACAAAAATTTCCCTCGTGATAACCATCTTGCCTCGCAATAAAATAGTAACGCTGAATGTACTGCACCCATGTCTTCACAAAGTGCGGAAAAGATTCTTGATTTCAGGGGTCTTATTTTTATATAATTTGCTACGTTTACAACCGTAGTTAACAGAATATTCAAACCAGGACTCATTTTTTTGGAAGTCAAAGCTTCTCTGTGGATCATGAAATGTGTCCAGATAGATGCACTGCGGCGACTTTTGCTTCACAAGTGCTTAAATACCTTGGAATCTTCCAGACATAGAACGAGCGTCATCAGTGCATATTCCGAAGCAATTTTTCCATTCTATGTTTGCCTCCTTCATAAAATAATTTAACATAGCAAATAATGCGAGTGCTGTTGCTTTGAGTTCTATTGGTTTGCAGAAAAGTAATTCTTCTACTACTGACAAATCATCACAAAATCTAACATAGGCAATGAAATAAACATCTTTATTACTATCTGTTGAATTATTGAGTTGTATTGAAAACTATTTGTCGCACAACTTCAACAAAATCTGACACTCTACATCTTCAGCTATACCAGCAATTTGACGGGCAAGTACCATTTGAAAGAGGTACAGACTGCAATTGTTTTTCAAAATTATCCCCAAACATAATTTCTACAATCTCAAATGCTGCTGACAATATTAGCTCTTTACCAATGGTGTGAGGCTTTTCAAATCTGTCTATTTTATATGAATTTTTGTAAGAGGCAATTAAAGCTTTTTCATTCGCAGACAAAGTTTTTTTTTTAACAATGATTTTCGCTTTTCATATGATTTTTATTTTAATTCGAATAATTCTCTGGGTTTATTTACGTACTCACTATGAAGCGTTTACAAACGTTGTTTAAGTTTTTTAGGTTTTATGCTGTCTGCTGCCAACATTTTTGAGCAAATGATACACAAGATCCTTTCTTCTTCATTTACTTCAGTACTAGTGATCCCAAAATTTAAGTATTCTTGAGAATATTTTCTTGATTTTAATTTCGGAACCACGGTCGTCTGTGTACTTGTTGATGCTTGTCCACCGTCTAATGCTCTCTTACGCCCGCTTAAAAAAGTATCCATGATTCTGAATAAGTCTGCTGCCGTGAATGTTTAATACGGCGAATTGCACTTACACAAAAGTATATATAACATACACATTCATACTAGATTCAATAGCGATAGAAAGATCGACTCGAATGAGATTGTCTGGAATTGAAATTGGCGTCATAGAACTTTCTCCTTCTTCCTATCAGAAAACATTTGATCGCGCTTCTGCGCACGCTCTTAATTTATCTTTTAAGCTGACTAGACAAATTCCAGACAAATCGGAACTTCTCGCGAAACCGCGAGAATGCCAGACATGACGCAAAAGCAATCAAAAGGCATAGGATTCTTGTTTTTTTGATGCTGAGAATCGGTGGTGAAAAATGTTTATAAATTTTCGTATTCCAGGTAATTTGTAAAGTTTAAAATTAAAGTTGTAGTGTAGGTTTAGCGCCAACATACTCAAAATACATCATTATTGTATACATTTTATTGTATGGTTGTGGGGAGCGGGGGGATGCGTCGAAAACTATGATTGAAAATTGGGCAGTGAATACTAAAAGGTTGAGAAACACTGGTGTAAAGTATAAATTTCAAATTTTGAGGCAGCGTTACATGTTCATTTTTGTCTTTAAAAAAATTGTGAAATGAACATTGTATTCAAAAAACTTTCATTTTATTTCTATGGAATGCAAAATCTGATAGAGTTAAAAATAAGAGAGTTAAAACTTCGTTTTTAAACACTGTTACTTCAACTACAGAACTACGAATTGAATGAAGCTCTTTCCATTCAAGAACAAAGAAGAATAGCTCTCCAATGAGCTTTAAAGTATTTCATAGTTTGAGAATATTTTTTTTTCTGTTTACATATTTTTTTTTTGGTAATTTGAATACAAATAAAGGCAGAAATCTGAACACCACAACAAATAAGTATTGTACTGTCTGTTTGCTTTGTGCGCCTGGCAGCCACGAACGCTTCCATTTGAAAAAGGGGAGATAGGTTTAGGATGCGCACCGCCCGATGCCTTAAGTTTTTGTTCGATTGCTACTTCCTCGTTGCATTTCCCCCCTATTTCGAGAAAGTTCGAAGAGACTTGGCGCTTGCGCAGATACGACAGAGGTTTCGCGAAAAAATTTTAGACAGTAGTCGTGGTCCTAAAATCCCGCTAGCCTCGTACTGAAAATAAAACAAGCATTCGGATTTCAATTTATTCTTGAACGCCAATATCTATGCACCTGCTAATTTAAATGTATAATTTGGTTTGCCTCATTGGCTGGAAGAAAGATATTCACTGCCAGCTTCTACTGCAATGAAAGTAATTCAGGAGAAAAGTACTTACGACTGATTTTGAAACGTTGGTAAGTAGGGATCACAATACCGTTGTATCGTTACACCGATAAATCGAATGCCGGTATTTCGTGAGGTCTCACAATTTTGTAAAATCGTTAATTGCCAAGGTATAACATCGTTTTTTTCGGCATCACCGATAAACTTTGTTTATCCGGTCTCTGTTTATCCGGATCTCTGGTTATTCGGATCAAGTTTGTAGAGTCTAACAAGATTTATATTCATTTAAGTTATAATTTTAAATTGTGATAGCAAAAACTGAACTATGAAGTATGCCGAAAATTCGCTTTTAATTTTGATTGCACGGTATAAGCGGAGTAGGTTGTCCGCCTTGTGAGAAACGTTAGACCGCATTGCGCAAACATCTTCTGTTACAATTTTGGAGATAAATATTATTCAATTTTGTAACTAACTAACTGTCTTTTACTAGTTAAGGATTCCGGGCTGTTGTGCCGTGGTCTGAATGGCTTTAATCCATACGTTTCGATCGCAACTGCGGCGGTCATCTTCAGTGGGTGTCGTTGATTAATTTGGCAACTGATGCGAAATTTCGAACTGCTGCAAGATTTTAAATTGAAAACGCAGCGCCCTCTACCTTCCGGCTCGAGATTGACAGATGACTGGATGCCAAAGCTTGTTAATTAATCAACGACACCCACTGAAGATGACCGCCGCAGTTGCGATCGAAACGTATGGATTAAAGCCATTCAGACCACGCCACAACAGCCCGGAATCCTTAACTAGTGTTTACTCCGGCCGTGAAAGCCTTCATTCTTACATTAACTGTCTTTTGTTTGTAGATTGAAAAACTTCAATTTGAAAGATCAATGTAACATTTTAAATTCTTAATTGTTAAACTATTTTTAATCAAAATGAGCAGTAAGTATTCACCATTAGCATGCAATTATTTTTCAAAGATCATAATAGAAATGAATATTTATTATTCATGAGAATATTAATGCAGATTAGCGTTAGCAAAAGATGTGTTAAATGATATCTGGGAATACAAAAGTCTGCTACTTCCTGAGCAAACACCGGATTATGGAATAATAAGATATATGTTCGTTTTACGCACAGTTGTAACAATATTTGCTTTTGTAAAGAAATCTTTTTTTTTCCTTCATAACACCGCACTAAGCAATTACGGGGAAAAAAATAAAGAAAAACTTTCTGATAGACTAATACTATACCTTTCAAAAATGAATGTCAATAACTTCGTATATCTTTAGTTATTATATCTTTCTGTTTTAAATTTAAAAGAATAAAAAAATAAATAAAATTAAAGTAGAAAATTTCAAGAAAAATCTTAAACTTTCTTTCAATCAGTTATTTGTTTTGTTTTGCTTCTATATAAAAAGCTTGTTTAGCAAAAAAATATATTTAAGTTAAAAACTTCAGTATAGCATGTATTACATGTTTTATTCTTTGAAAATAACTGCTCCGAAATTTTAGAAGAAAGTAAAAAGTATAAATAGTAAAAATGTGCAGATAAGAAATAAATCTTTTGGTAAAATTTCTTAGTGGAATTTCTGTTAAATAATTATGACATGTACTTTTGCTTTTTTTCATCATTGTGCTTTTTTTCATCATTTTTTTTTCATCATTATTTCAAACATATGTAACATAAAATGAATATATAACATACAAACGTTCAGAATAATGTTATGACTACTGAGATTTAAGAGAGGAAATAAAGGTTTTTAAAATGCTTAGGGTGGGTCAGTCCGGTTCGACGTGCCCCATAGAAGGTTGACCAACGGTAAATTGCTCTTAGTCTGAAAAATTTCCGCCATATTTTTTTTTCCTTACGAAAAAAAAAACTACGTATAATTGTGAGCTAAAGTAACTTTCTTATTTAGTGCTAAGCATTTTGCAGTTTTAAACTGGAACCTCGGGTGCCAGGATTATACTGTAAAAACAGCAGTTAATTTTTAGCAGCGGGTGGTTCTTCTTTTTCACTCTTTGATAAAAACAAAGGATAAACCAAGAAACAGGTACTCTGTTAAAAAAATCAGAAAGTTTTTATGGTAAATGTTATACATTGCATCAAAGAACATTACCTCCAACATTACAATATTCTCTGATAGTTTATCTTCTCTTAAAGCAATCAAGGTCCCAATGCATTCTTCAAAGTTAGTCAGAGACATTCAATCCCTATGCAGAGAGCATCCAAACATAAATCTATCCTGTGTTAGAGCCCACAAGGGACTCTTTGGCAATGAACGAGCCGACTTTTTAGCCAAAACTGCAGCAATGAACCAAGCATAGTCATTAGTATTTAAAATTCCTCTGCCAAAATCTCGCCTCAACATCACCTTTGGTCTAATGTTCTTCAAAATTGGCAGAAAATCTGGGACACTGCAGAAACCGGTCGAAGGGTTCACGATATTCTACCAAAAGTCAAGCTAAAACCACGATGCAAACATCCTATGGAAGTACAATGTCTTAGTGCACACGGTCCATTTCCATCATATCTACACAGATTCAAGATAATAAGCTCACCATTATGTGTTTGCAGCCAACTTGGAACTCCTAAACATTACGTATTCAATTGTCCGTTAACTAGCTCTTCCCACTACACATATAATTCCAACCTTCCTGCAGTGGCGGCTCGTGCCTTAATTTAGTGGGTGGGCCCGCAATTATACGTTTCCCCAGTAATGCTTACAAAGATAAAATGAAGGAAACAACTGTTAGTAAACTAATGCTGAGTGGCGTAAAATAATATTTAATTCAATGAATACAAACTTGCATTGCAAAATTATCTCATTTGATTTGATACATATAATAGGTTTTATATTTTAAATGCTACACCAGCCTTAAGCGATCAATGTAATAATAATAACAATATTTTGCACAGACGACCGACTTTCTATGCATCACTCATGTTAAGCTAGTTCTGTTTTGCCATTTTCGGACACTGAAAATGTTCATCACATCAAAAGTGTCACGCCTCAAGGCGGCGCAGCTACTCAAACATTATGAAACTACACTCAAAAAGAAAAAGAGCATTTATGCTTAAAAACACCCCCTCTCTTCCCCTAAATTTTTCGGCCGTCTGCATCATAACTTTCTGAAAGAATTTATCAAATTAAGGAGCGCATAAGGTAAATGACTAGATATGAGCACGTTTAGAGGGTTTTTTCCTTTTTTAATTTGGATACAAATGTTGTATTTTGTTCATGGAAAAACAAATCCTAACGTTGTTAGAACTTAAAAATGTCACTTTTATAGCTATGGTATTTTCATAAACTTTCAATTTTAATGTATGTATATGTTCTTAAATAAACTGGAATACACTTGTTTGACCAGTTATGGTCCCACTCTCTTACCTATGGTCGTACTCAAACTAGTAATGTTCATTATAACTGAATCGAATTATTTTCAGGAAATACACGAAGAATACATAACAATATTAAAACTCTTGGATTTTTTTACAATATAATCAAATTTAAAGGATCCTGACTTACCGATTCAAATAACATTAAAATTAAAACATGGATTACTGACAAGTCAGGTTTGAAACATTTGTCTGAACAACTACAAAAAATTAGTAAATAAAACAAATAAATAGAACATCTCTACTGATGCATTTTTTATTCATCGACTATCAAATTTAGCATAGGTTTTGTCATTAATCCTAAATATTAACTTAGAGTAAGCATGGATAAAAAAAATGCAGTCATATAAGCCTATAACTAAAGAACTGATTCTTAGTTGACTCACAATATACATAGCTTGAAAGGATTTTAAATGTTTCGATTAATGGTGAAAATATTTTTATGTGACAGAAAAGAAAAACTAAGGGATGAGAACGTAACAATAAAACTGTGATTCGATGAAAAACAACAACATCACGTTCTTAAAAAGGAAACGTTTCAAAAACTTAAATGCAACACACAAAAATTTCGAGAATAATAATCTTTAGTTCCAAAAGCAAATTAATAAATAATGCATGCATTGTATTACAAATAGGTGAGGGGGGTAATGAACTGGTAATCTCTATGCCTGTTGGAAAAAGGTGTTGAGAATGGAAAAAAGAAAGACCAAAAGAAAAAGAGGAAATGTTATAAAAATCAATCAAAAAAAAAAAAAAGAAAAAACGAGGATTGTGGAATGGAAATAGGCGAGAGTTTTTTCCCTAACACAGGAGCCAGACCGGCCAGACATTCTCTGCCCGTGTACACTTAACGAAACACTTCCCTCTCCACCGCTATGGTTGGGGACAAAGGGAAATTTCGGGCACCAAGAGAAAGTGCCCTCTGGTCGGCTGTTACAAGGGGGTGTCATCGCTTACCGCTCTTCTTAATCCAACCACTGCGATTGGCTGAAAGCGGAGGTGTGCCTTGGCAGCCGTAGGGCCCGTGGTGATCTGGGCCCCGAACGAACCCCGAACTCGTTCTCAAAGCTCTCTTTTTTCCCCCTCTCTTTCTTCGCGGCGGTCCCTGCGAAACGCTGAAATCGATGAAACTTGAAAATTTTCTTGTGCTGTATTTGCGATGTGCAAGGGATTGGGGGGGCTGAAGGTTGAAAATATGTTTTGTGCCCTATGTTTTTTTTTTTTTTTTTGAACTGAAATACAAAACGATGTGTTACATCGTGTATTTTTTTTTTCTTGCAATTTTTCTGGGTGGGCCCGGCCCACTCGGCCCATAGTGAGGAGCCGCCCCTGCCTTCCTGTATCCAAAAATATAGCTCATATTCTACATCATCCAGCTACTCGCAAGAATCTTCAGAAAATAATGTTTTTACTCCGCACTCAAATAGAAGACTTCAAATATCCTGCCTAAAAACTTTAAAAGTTATATTATTGCCTTTTTCTGTACATATCAAAATTGTTTTTCCTTTTATTATTATTTTTTCTCCAAGTAATTTGTACATTATTTTATATAAATTTATATCCAGTTGTAATGTACGTTTCCTAGCGGGCGCTTAGTCGTTCGTTAGTTTTTCTTTCCTCCCAGCCACCACATCCGGTTAAACCCTCAACAGGGTAGGTACGGTGGTGACTGGTGGGGTTTAAATAAATAAATAAATAAATGGTAAATGTTACTGAAAAATGTAGCGATTACCGTACAGAAAATTTTTACAGTGAATTGTACTGAAAAAAAAAATAAAATAAAATTGCGATTGCAGCGCCAATTGATCACTACGTGACTTACTGTGAGATGCAGAGGACACCCTATTTCCGCTCGCCTGATGTGTCGCATCTGGTATCGAGAGTAGTAAAGCAGTGCGAAAAAATTAGGTCCCAGGTTCGATCCTTGTAGTTCGTATCTCGCGGTTTTTGATTCTCGTTTTCTCCTCTGTAAAATTTTACAGTAAAATAATATTTTACGGTAAAAGTTACTGGCAACATGGATGCCAGTAACTTTTACCGTAAAATTTCAGGAAAATTTTTAACAGTGTAGAAATGCAGCTATCTAAAAGAGAAAGAAAGAGCCCTACACAAATACAACCGTGAATAAGAAGCTCAGTCAAAAACCTAAACGAGCTTCTTTCCCGCATACCAATGTGGACAAACCAGCATCGGATCAGTGTTCTCTTAATTTTCTAAGACTGCAAATTATGTCAAACATACCTTTTTAGCACTTAAAGCTGATTTCTAAAGAAACAAAATGTGCGTCTCTCATCTAATGAAATAGATACGTAAAAAGTAAATAAAAAATAAGTAAACTGTGGTCACCTTTTGAACAAAGCAGCTAATGTATTTCCTTCATAGAAAACGTCCTTAATCGTTATTAAAAAAGAAATAAAAATAGAAAGCACATCGAAATTCATTTAAAAAAATTGTTCGCAAATAAAGAATTTTGCATTTTATTTTTAATACGTTGCCAATAATTAAAAATAAAAATGTACGATTTAGAAAATGCAAAAAAAATAAAATGATCTCTTAAATGAATAATTTTTGTTAGTAAAAAAACCGCCTGAAAAAATAAATTAAATTAAAAAAAAAACAATAATAATGATAACGACAGAAGATAGGATAAAAAATATAAAAAAATCAACAAATAATCGACTGCACAACTCTTTCTTTTAAGCATTCTGCATTTCTGCCATGTTGATCAGAGTTAGAGTCAACGATTCAGAGTCGGAGTTGAAAAGACGGAGCCGAGAGGTAAAGTCAAAGTCAAGGGATCTCAAGTTTTATTAGTAGGAATAGGTAATTTTTTCCGAAACAGAGCATTTCTTCCATGGCTTCGGGGTCAAGTATTTGGTTTTGGAATTGGAGTTGATTGGCTGAAAAGGGAGTCCTTAAAATAGCTTAATAAAAAAAAAAAAATCTTCATATACATTCTTGATTAAAAGAATTTTCAACAAAATTTCTTTGAAGGTATCCTGCTTTTTCTTCGGGACCTACATTGATCTTAAATTTCCTAATGTTGCGTGTCACGTTTATTTTATTTTATTTATTTATTTATTTTCTTTTGAACTGTTCATAATTGAACGAAAAAATATTTGAATCAGAAACTGAAATATGAAAATGAGATGTCTTCGCCGAGATCTTTTAAAGAGAATTTTTTTCTAATCAAACTGTTCATTCAAAAGTTATTGAGGGAGGAGGGAGGTAGACAAACCGACCGACACACATTTTTCCCATTTCAAAACCCTACTTTCCAGTTTTCAATTTTTCAATATTTATTAAATTTTTTCAATTTTTGACTTCTTGTTTTGGACTTTGCGACACTTTTAAGATGCATTAAGCCACTTTTAATGTTTTTTCTCCTTTTTTTACTTTAACACGAAAGAGTAAGCTAAGAAAAAATTGTTTTTTTCAGGTACGCAAACGATTAATGAAATAAGGAAAAAGTAATTTTATTGAAAATCAAATAATCGCAGAGTATCATTCACCTAGGAAAAAAAAGGCTTAGCACTATATTTGTCGTCAACCGTGACCTTATGGTTAGTTGTAATGTCGATCTTATTAGGAATGACAGGGAATTTCATATTCATTGTCAACTAAAACTGCACGCAAAGAGGTCTCTAAAAATAGGCGTTATTCTGCAATCTGATCAAACTGAAGCAAGGTTAATTTTTTTTTTGCATTTGCGTATTTCAAAACAGTGATTGGAAATTCTAGATGTTTTCGAAATAAGAAAATATTTTGAAGGCGCAAGAAGTTTACTTTGACGCACAAGATGGAGATGAGTTTTATTTCTTGACTTGCATTAAATAAGCCGTTTATTTCAAAAGCCAGTCCAACTACATTTTGTGTTTTTTAAAATTGAGTAATTAGTTCCATGTTTTTCTTCAGAGGTAAATGCATATTTTAGTGCACAAGAAAATTTAACAAACAATGATCACAAGTTAATAAGGCATAATTGTGTTAACCAATGCTCCAAGTGTTGCTGGTATTTTAAAAAGTAGTTCCTATTGCATAAAATCCACTTGTCATAATTTTTTTCCTTTGTTCAAAGACATGCTGGAAGTCATTTTTTGACACATTCTTCAAAGTCATCTCCGAGGCTTCTGCCACTGCTTCCGAAGGTAAGAAGCGCTATCCCAGAGGTGTGTTTTTGCTTCTGGAGGCATAAAAAAGTCATTAGAGGTTGATTTAGATAAAGCAAACAAACCTCCACACCTACATTAGTTTCGTCGGAAATGAAGATTTCGGAACGGGGATTTTCTTAAAATTATAAAAGTTTTTTTTTTTTTACTGAGCATGTTTTAAACCATGGGATTTACCCATTTTTTAATTGACAAAAATATACATTTTTTCATCAATTTTTTTATTCGGTGCGTAGATTGAATTTCAAAAAAAAAAAAAAAAAAACGCTACAGCGCATAGCATCACTAGTTCAACCATAACGTCACCATTAGCGTAAGATTTAATTCTCTTCCTGTCCCGGTCAAAAGAAAGGGACGGAAAAAGTAATCCTTCTACAAATTAGGATAATATTATTTTCCAAAAAAAGTTTTTTTCCTCTAAGGAAATATGTTAAACACGTATTAAAATTAAAATTTTAAGTACCTTTTAAATTAATTTCAAACTATATTTTTGTTAGAGATGTTGTTTCAATGTAATATTTACTTCATATTTTGACATAAAGTAATGTAATGTAATATTTATTTTATGTTATTTTGAAAACTTTTTTTTGGCAACAGAAAGAGTTATTATTAATTTTGTTCTCAAGTTTTGTACGTGGGTTACTTGCTGTTCAGTGATTAATAAATACATTCTTGTAACGTTAATTGACATTGTAATAATAACTTTTCTGTGTTAATAAAATTTTTTGTGTAATATTTGTACAACAGATGTATTAAAAGAAATTATCTTCATGGGCTGAAGGGAGAAAAAGTTTGCATACTATAACAATGCAAAAATGCCGTGAAAATGCTGCTACTTCACTGCGACGATTGACAGCTAAGCACTTAGTGCTCTAACGTGCGGCACTTGTGACGTCATCGAGGCCAAACCTTGTTTTCAAGGTTTGATATTAAAAAAAAAAAGAAATAAATAAATGAAAATAAATGATACATAAATGATAAATAAACAATAATTAAACAAATAAATAAAAATAAATAAATAAAAATAAATAAATACATTAAGAAATAAAAACTTTTGAAAATAAAACTATTTTCTGGCCCCATGTTATTATTGTTATTATTATTATTATTGTTATTATTATTATTATTATTATTATCGTTATTATTTTGTAGCTCTTTTTATCAATATAAGCTCCTAAAAGTAGTACTTTTGACTGTAGGAAACTCCCCCACTCTTCGCGCACGAGCGCGTGTCACCTGCAGTTTCTTTTTGAGCAATATTTAATCAGAACGAATTGAAGTGGTTCTTATTTGTCATTCTTCTTTCAACGTGATTCGATGATCTATCTCCCACTGTCAGAGCAGAGATGTTGACACCTCCTTCTGTTCGTGAAGCGTACTTTCCATTGGAATTTATTCTTTCCCATCTTTGAAATAACTTTGACCTGCGATCTAGAGGAAAAGACACTCTCCATCAACTTCCTGTAACATTATATCTGTACCTCAGAACCAGAACGACGTAAGTCCAAAAATGGCGATTTTCACTTTATTAGTGCATCGTATGCAGAATCTTATTCCGCATCGACCCATGGAAACGGTATTTTATAAAACAATTTCCTTCATAATTATTTAGCAGCGTGAAAACAGCCGCGAGTCCCATCCTTTGCATGTATTCGACCAGGGGTGCCCATCCCCCCCAAGTTCAATGGCGCACATTCCCCCCCCCCCAAAATTTTTCTCAACCATTTTGTGCTTTTTATTTTTTATTTTAACCCCTCTTTTTATTTTATTTATTTTTAAATTTTATTTATTTATTCATTTTTAAATGTTATTTATTTGTTTATTTTAAATGTTATTTAGTTTTTTAAAAAAATTTATTTATTTATTTAAATATTATTTGTTTATTTTTTTAATTATAACTATTATTTTTTTATATATTAATAATTTTTATAGACGTACTAATCATGCGCAGAATAGAATAGCTTTTTTCCTATTCCAGACATTCCAAGCACACACACAAGCACAAAATAAATAAATAAATAAATAAATAAATAAAATATTAATAAGGAAATAAAAGAAATAATTTAAATAAAAAAACAAATTCGTGTGAATAATTTTTATTTAAAAAAATCAGAAAATAATTTAAATTAAAAAATAAATAATTAAATAAATAAAATAAATTAGTTTTAAAAAATCCCCCCCAAAATTTTTGATGGCGCAACTTGCGCCATAATCCCCCCCTGTGGGCACCCCTGTATTCGACAATCGTTTTTCCCCTCTACTGAAAAATGACGAAAATGGACTTACGTTAGTCTGGTTCTGAGGTACATATATATGCTTCAGTTGCTGAATAAACAAATTTTAAGGCATCGTATTGTTTGTTCACCGCTTGTAGTTTCCGTTTTAATGTACGTGAAAACGAAAAGATATGTACTTAGATGGCTGCTAAAGCTATATTACTGATGTTATGACTTAAATTCGAGCGATCTGAAAAAAAAAGCGATGAGTCTTTATTGAACAACTTACATAGCTACGCGTCAAAAATATTGCTTTTTTATGAAGAAGGCAAACACTCGATAAATTTCGGTTTTAGTGTAGAAATCTGTCAAGGTATGTTGCTCGTCTTGTTTTTTCACTTCACTAGATTTTTTTCCTTTTTTTTTTCTTTTGCGGTGCACCTTCTGCTATAGCTCGGATTGTTTTCGTCCGATAAGGAAAACTAGTTAAACTCGAGTAGTAATGTCGAAGGCAATAAATCAAATCTTTCTACAATCCATAGAGTCACGTCTAAAGATATTCCTTAAAGCAAAGTTGAAAGGAAAACCAAGGAAAAAAGGTTCAAACCAAACAATCAAAATGATATTTTCAAACTATCAATAACTATAAACAGTTCTATTACGACAAAAGAGGCCTAAAAAAAGTGTTGGTAAAGTCACATAACGATGAATTAGTGAACAGTCGGATTTGACCAAGATTTTTTTCTGTTAGAAAGATGTGGGTGATTAAATTACCGTGTTTTCTTTCGATTTGAGCAGTTATTCGTTCAACTTTGAAACGTTCAGACAACCTACCTCCCCGGCCCCTTCCCTCATTAACTTTTGAGTAAACAGTACGATTTTACCAAGCTTTATAAACATGGTGTCTAGGTATAGTAAATCGGATATGGGCTCTCGTTTGACACCGTTCACAGCGCCACCTGGAAAAAAAATGCGGAGTTACTTTCGTATCTCAAAAACGGAACGAAGACAGGAAAAAAAAGTGAATTACAAAGTTGTAGAACGAACGTTGTTAATTTTGTACGGAAAGTCACCTCAGTGACATGAATGTGAAAAAAAGAATGTTTAAAACGTGAATTTAAATTTCACGATTCAATACTTTGCGAAGGTAGCAAATAATGAAGGGGGTTGAACCAGAACCCTTTGGTCGAAAAGTCGCAAGCGATACCATAGTGGTATATTACGGTGTCGTGCTTGACCCGAAAGATAATATTTTTTCCTTTTGTTCACATTTCGGGGCTTCAAAGTGTAGGAAGTCACGAAATTTAAATGCGCGTTTTAACCGTTCTATTTTTTACATCCATATCAATGAAGTGTTGTTTCGTACTTAATCGTCAACGATTAACAACTTTGTAACTCAATTTTTCCCTGAATCTCGTTGCGTTTTTGAGATACGAAAACTAGCTCCGCAGTTTTTTACCAGGTGGTGCTGTGATTTGTCTCATTCTATTATGTCTAGACATAACCGCTTTTAAATGGATACCAGCAGCAGTCCCGAAATTAAGAGGGTGACAAGGGGATTTAAATGGGCATGCTGTGTGAGTATGTATATATATATATATATATATATATATATATATATATATATATATATATATATATATATATAATATATATATATATATATATATATATATATATATATATTATATATATATATATATATATATATATATATATATATATATATATATATATATATATATATATATAAAAAATATTTAAGTATTACGCAGCAAGTATAGTCAAAAAGAAAGAAAAATGTAAATTTTCCATTTTTGTACAATTGAAAAGCATCGACCGTCGTTGCTTTTTGACCTCCGTTTCTGTACAACGCATGGCATTGAGAATACCTCCGTGCCGCACTGTTTTCTCCCTTGGCGTTGGCCAAAACGATGACGAAGGCAGAATAAAATGTGCCTCTGCGCGTACACTCGTAAGCTACGTTTTGTCTCTGCTGGTCTCTTCGATTCTCCACAGAAGTTTGAATGGGTGTTAGCGAAATTCTCGATGGTTTTGGCGTCTCGATTTGTTTTTCGTTCGTTCGTTTTCTATGAAATGTTTTCTTAATTTTCGAATCTTTTATTTATTCATTGGTCATATTATTTCCTGTGATTAAGTTGAAACCTCAAGACAGTTGTTCCGTTCAAACTTTTTGAAAAAAAAAAAAAAAACTTACGAAGAAAAGAGATAAGATACTGAAAAATTCATGTCACAAAATTACGGAAACTTTTTTTAACATTTTAAGACTGATAGCAGACTTAGCAGATATTTATGGAAATCAGATTTTTGTGATAATGTATAAAAAATGTTCTAGACTTTATTTTTGAAAAATGAACTGAGCCAACTGTTTCCAGAAGTTGAAGTTGTTGCAGTTAATTTTAATTCTACCAGCAAAAATTGTTTTTGTAGAGTGAATATTTTCGGCCGTAAAAAGAATTAAGAGCTAGACAAAGAATATAATAACAAATTAACGACATTCATCTCTTGTTTTGATAGCCATAGAAAAAGAAAGTGAAAAATTAAAACAAGACCCCATTTTCAATTTTTATGAAACTCACGGATATTTTCACCACAATGAAAGAAAGAAGAATGAATTTCTTATAGAATTAGATGAATATCTTCGTACATACGAGTATGTTTATACTCGAGACTACGTACATGCCATTCATATTCATACTGTTTTATTACGGTTAACATCATATGCGTGTTTCAACATATGTATTATTATTCATAAATCATCTCATCTGCCTACCCTTCGCATTCCTTTACGGCACATGACATATATGTACATACACATGATGTCCTGAATTTCAAAAGCTAGGCTTTTAAGGTTAACAACAACGCACAACTGGAGAAATAAAGTAAAATATTTATTGCGAAACTTTTTGATTCACCCTGCTGTTTCTTCATAACAGATTTCAAAGTTCGGTTATAAAATTAAATATACATCCGAGTATGTTTGAAGTTCAACAAAAGGAGAATTCTAGAACACCGACTTAAAACAACATTTATTTTAAAAATAACTCACGGCTTCTGGTGATGAAACTGCTCAAAATGTTGATTTTAAATCATGCGACTTAAAACTTGCACTTAAGAAAACGCGGGTATTTGAATTTTTGTGTTTGCATCTTATGTGAATAACACAATCTTATTTATACAGCTTCTTTACTGAAGTGCGTACTAGTTAATGTGACAGCAAGAAGAGGGAACAGGTACGTGTCTTTTTGTGTGAACATTCATTAAAATACATGTTTCAAATTAAATGAGAAAACAGTTCATTATATTGAATTTATAAAACACATTTTCATTTCTATAACTGACCAGACTTTGTTGCCTAATGTTTTTTTTCTAAAACTTTGTCTATGACCTGAACATAACATTAATTTTCTAACAGTTATTGATGAAATACCCAGTTTAATGCTTATCTCATCCATGGACTGCAGTTTCGTACTTTTCGGCACTCGTCAAGTTGATTTCTGCCTCCAGCTCGTTTAATTCCTATTCCACGCTGACGAGTGCCAAAAGGCACGAAACTGCAGTCCATGGATGGAATAAACGAGTTGATGGTGTATTTCATGTTTCTGTCTTAGCCCTGGCATGGGGCGGTTACTAACTTTCTGATTTCTGCCTCCAGCTTCTGATTTCTGCCTCCAGCTCGTTTAATTCCTATTCCACGCTGACGAGTGCCAAAAGGCACGAAACTGCAGTCCATGGATGGAATAAACGAGTTGATGGTGTATTTCATGTTTCTGTCTTAGCCCTGGCATGGGGCGGTTACTAACTTTCTGATTTCTGCCTCCAGCTTCTGATTTCTGCCTCCAGCTCGTTTAATTCCCATTCCACGCTGACGAGTGCCAAATGGCACGAAACTGCAGTCCATGGATGGAATAAACGAGTTGATGGTGTATTTCATGTTTCTGTCTTAGCCCTGGCATGGGGCGGTTACTAACTTTCTGATTTCTGCCTCCAGCTTCTGATTTCTGCCTCCAGCTCGTTTAATTCCCATTCCACGCTGACGAGTGCCAAAAGGCACGAAACTGCAGTCCATGGATGGAATAAACGAGTTGATGGTGTATTTCATGTTTCTGTCTTAGCCCTGGCATGGGGCGGTTACTAACTGCTTTATACCCTCTTTTATGTTTTGGTTGTTTGTTGTGCTATTTTTAAAAGACTATTTTAACTTCTAAAACATAAATGTAAGTTCTTTTCCAACAAAGCCTAAAGTTTTAAACTTGAAATTTCTGTTTTAATAGCAAATTGTTTGAAATCAAAAGTTAATCATATAAATTATTTAGAAATTATTTTAAAAACTATTTCTTGAAAATCATTTAGAACAATTATGCTTTGAAGCAGACGCAAATGAATCATAAAACTTCTAGACTTAATGAACATATTTTACTTTAAAAGGTAAACGCATTTAACATTTACTGAAATGTATTTAACATTTACTGAAATGTATTTAACATTTACTGAAATGTATTTAACATTTGCTGAAAAGAAAGTTATAAGAAGTATAAAAGAAAGTATATTTGCGATTTTATATAAATTTGAAGTCCCATATAACAAACTTTGAATTTCCAAACCAACCCATCATTTGTTTCAAAGTTTGTTCTTTTGATTAAGTTACCAATACAGTCTGAGTAAAAACTTTAAGGCCAGTAAAAAATATTGAGAAAACGGGAAAATTAAATTAAAGGGATTTTAATTTTACTGAATAAATAATTATAATGTTCGTTTGTAATAAATAACGCAACAGACAAGTTTTTCAAAGTACGCAATTACCAAAAAAAAAAAGCTACCATATTCAAAGTTAGTATTTCAACCTGAGTAACAACTTTAAGGCCACCAGGTATTATTTAAATACTAAACAAAGATATACTGGAATAAATATCGCAGCAGTTACTGAGATTGGGGAAACCCTTCAACCTGTAGTTTTTTCATTAATTTCTTCGAAGTTTTGGTGCTCTTTGTGAAGATGCCGAAAGGTAAGAAATTAACTGATCGTGAAAGGGGACATATTGAAGCTCTTTCTTCAACGGGAATGAGTAGCCGTACTATTTCGAAAAAAATTGGAAGATCGAAGACTGTAGTTAATAATTTATCAAGATTAAAAGACAATTACGGTAAAAAAAAACACTGGCGGAAAACCCAGAGCTTTGTCCTCGCGTGATGAAAGAAGAGTTTGCAAACTTACGTCAACTGGAAAGTATTCAACTAGGAAAATTATTCAAGCGATAGGCTTAAATGTTTGTCAAAAAACGGTATATAACATAATTAGAAGGTGTGAAAGGTTTATTTATGCAGCAAAATTGGCTAAGCTTCAGTTAATGAATAGACACAAAATAGAGCGTTTGAACTTTGGCCAAAAAGTTATAACTTGGGATAACCAATGGATACAAATATTTTTTTCTGATGAAAAAAAGTGTAATTTGGATGAACCAGATGGGTGGAAGTACTATTGGCATGATTGACGAAAAGAAAAAAAGATTCTCTCCAAGCGCCAATTTGGTGGAGGCTCTGTCATGACTTGGGGGTGCTTTTCTTACAATGGTACTGGCTCAATTGCGTTTGTTTCGGGTAAAATGAATTCTCAAGCGTATCAAAATGTCCTAGGAAGTCATCTTTTACCAAATGCTGAATTTATTGCTGGAGAAAATTGGAAATTTCAGCAAGACAATGCACCTATCCATTCGAGTAACAGTACAAAAAATTGGTTTCAAGTTCATAATGTGAACTTCATTTCCGATCCCCACCTATAGTTTGTAGTGTCTTCACATAAAACGAACTATCGTTAAGAAGAATAGATTTTAAAAGTTCCGTGGAGCTCATTTTAACGAGGTTCGACTGTTATGTTTTATCGTCTTTTATGATTGTAATTATTTATTCCATTTTCAACTTTTTTTACATTTAAACCTCGTTAATTTGAACACACTTAAAATGAATTACTGGTAATATGAACTTCATTTCCGATCCCCACCTATAGTTTGTAGTGTATCTTCGCATCGTTCGTTCTTCGCATAAAACGAACTACCGTTAAGAAGAATAGATTTTAAAGGTTCCGTTTTGACGAGGTTCGACTTTCATGTTTTATCGTCTTTTATGATTTGTAATTATTTATGAAAGTTTCAACTTTAGTAAACGATAAAAAATTAACCTATTTGATACAATTGCTACCAAAATTGTTTCAATCAGTGTTAAAGATTAGATTTACTTGCATTCAAAGTTTAGTTCAAATTATTGCATTACTTTTGACATATAGCAGCTATATTAAACACAAAAATTTCTCAACTACATCAGCTCCTAGGGATGGGGAGCAATTAAGATTTATGAAAGTTTTTTTTCGAATATGATTAAAATTAACATTGAAGTCCGAAATTATATTAGCAGTGTATTTAATCATCTTTAATTAATTAAAGTTTTAACAATTGATTTTTTGAGAAAAACGACGTTACTTTCTGGTCCCCCTAAAATACATTCTTTTTTAATGAACCAAAAGCTTGATGAATAAAAATATGCTTCCAAAATAAAGTTATATAATACATTTATCTTATACCCCCAATCCCTTTTTTTTTTTTTTCAGAAAACATCAGCGAATTTTTGTTGGTGGGCCGGTGTAGATAAACCTCGGTAGCTTTTTCTGCAGTATGTCTAATTTACTAATCCGTGTTATTGTGGGAAGCGTTTTTTACTCTACTTTCCCGTTAAAAATAAAAGAAAGACGAAAAAAGTATTAGAAGTAGGTTAATGCATCTAAAAAATATCGCCAAGTCCAAAAAATATCGCCAAGTTAAAAAAATATCGCTAAACCCAAAAAATATCGCCAAGTTAAAAAAATAAAAAGGTAAAATAAATATCGAAAAATTAAAAATTTGAAAGTAGGGTATTGAGATGGGGAATTTGTGTGTCGGTCCGTCGGTCTGTCGGTCGGTCGGTCGGTCGGTCGGTCTGTCTGTCCCCCCTAATAACTTTTGAATGAACATTCCGATTTGGACAAACTTTTTTTTGTTGGAAAGATCTCGGCGAGTACAGCTCATTCCCATATTTGATTTTTCGATTTGAATAATTTTTGGTTCAACTTTGAACCGTTCAAACAACCTGTCCTGCGATGCTAACTTTTGAGTGAACAGTCCGATTTGAACAAACTTTTTTTTGTTCGAAAGATCTTTTCAAGGATACTTCATTCCCGTATCTACATTTTCGATTTGAACAATTTTTCGTTCAACATTGAACCGCTCAAGCAAGCTGTCACCCCTAATAACTTTTGAGTGAACAGTCCGATTTAAATAACCTTTTTTTTTGTTCGAAACATCTCGGCAAGGATACTTTATTACCGTATTTAAATTTTCAATTTGAACATTTTTGGTTCAACATTGAACCGTTTAAGCAACCATTCTCCACCGTATAACTTTTGAGTGAACCGTCCGAATGAAATAAACTGTTTTTTGTTGGAAATATCTCGGCGAGTACAGCTCATTCCCATATTTGATTTTTCGATTTGAACAATTTTTGGTTCAACTTTGAACCGTTCAAACAACCTGTCCCGCGATGCTAATTTTTGAGTGAACAATCCGATTTGAACAAACTTTTTTTTTGTTCGAAAGATCTTATCAAGGATACTTCATTCCCGTATTTACATTTCCGATTTGAACAATTTTTCGTTCAACATTGAACCGCTCAATCAAGCTGTCACTCCTAATAACTTTTGAGTGAACAGTCCGATTTAAATAAAAAATTTTTTGTTCGAAGGATCTCAGCAAGGATACTTAAAATAATTAAATAATAATAAATTTTCCATCGATAAATTTTCCATTTGAGCATTTTTTCGTTCAACATTGAACCGTTCAAGCAACCTTTCCCCACCTAATAACTTTTGAGTGAACCGTCCGAATGGAATAAACTTTTTTTGTTTGTAAGATCTCGGAGAGGCTTTCCCATACATTCCCATATTTCGCTTTTTGATTTGAACCATTTTTCGTTCAATGTTGAACCTTTTAGAAAAAAAAATTAACATTAGCGTCTACGGGGAATTTAAGTTGAACGTTGATCCTGAACTTAAAGTCGGATTTCCTTCAAACTAACTTTGTAAGAAAATGGTTTTGATAAACAATGTTTGTAAAGTACTTTTCTGAGTAATCTTCTGTGAGGACTCTGATTCCGACTCCGACTCCGCAAATATGGCGGAAATGCAGGCTCAGAAAAAAAATGACTGACTGTGCAGACGATTTTTTGTTTATTTATTCAATTGTTTTATTTTATTTATTTATTATTATTTTTATTTTTTTCTTGGCAGACGATTTTTTTTGTAACAAAATTTTTTCATTCACGAGAACATTTTATTCTTTATATGTATTTAACAACTGGCAACGGATTAAAAGTGAAATTCGAGACATTTTATTAACGGACGAGTGTTTTTTCCTTTTTTTTTTCTTTCTTTCATAAAATGTGTTTTGATGCTCTTTGTACTTTTATTTATTTATTTATTTATTTTATTATTATTATTATTATTATTATTATTATTATTATTTTGAAAACGATGGAGGATTTTTTCTACGGTGGAACTGTAACAGTTACACTCTTTAAAAGGTGCGACAAAACTTTATTTATTCGTTAATTACTTTTTACGTGTCTATTTCATCTGATGAGAGGGGTATATTTTGCTTTTCGAAATCAGCTTTAAGTGCTAAAAAGGTATGTTTGACATAATTTTCAGTCTCAGATAATCCAGAGAATAATGATCAGATGCGAGAATACCGATGCCGATGTACGGGAAAGTAGGCTCGTTTAGTTCTTGACAGAACTTCTTGTTTAAACTTACAAGACTGCGTTACGTTTTCCTCCTTTTAGCCAAAAGAAAATTATATTGTTTTCAGCAATGTAACAGTTGTATTATAGTTTTATTTCTACTGTACGAAAGAATTCCAGCTGACCCGTGCTTAGCTTTTACTCTAGACAGCAGTAGCTTCAAAGTTCGATTTATTTAAGTGGCAATTTTTAGTAAAACAGGCCCAGTGAATTGTTATTTTTCACTGAATCAAAAAAAAAAAAAAAATGAAATCGTGCCTTATTTTTGTACTTTTTTGATGTGTTAAGGAACGGAAAAAATAAATAAAAAATTAAAAAGTACCTTTAAGAAATACTATTCATGCTAAAGAATTTTTTTTTTCAAGTTTTAATATTATAGAAATACTGTGTTTTAAAAATCCTACAATGAGTTTAGGATTATACTCTTGGAAATTCGGTTTAAAATTTATCAGGTGATAAAAAATAAATAAAAAGTACCTTTAAGAAATACTATTCATGCTATTTTTTTTTTCAAGTTTTAATATAATAGAAATGCTCAGGGACGTCATTTCAAGTTTTTCCAGGGGGGAGGGGTGTAAACGGTCCAAACACAATGCAATTTCATCGGAAAACATAAAAAAACACGCCCACTTATATGTAAATACATTGATTTCTCAAAGTCAGGGGGGCAATTGACCCCCCTGCCCCCCCTAAATGACGGGCCTGGAAATACTGTGTTTTAAAAATTCTACAATGAGTTTAGGATTATACTCTTGGAAATTCGGATTAAACTTTATCGTGTGATAAAAAAGTCAAAAAAAAAAAAAAAAAAGCGACAGAACGCAGTCATCAAACCTGCGATCATCACGGTTCTACCGCAACACTCTTTTCAACCAAGCATCATTGTTGTCAGATGCTTATTCATTGAAGTAATGTGAAATTAAGAAAAAAAACACAATTTTTAGGCAGTGAGTCTTTTTTTCACCAATAGCCGGCACGATAAGCTTTAAATCGAGGGATAAGTCACGGAGTTTAATAAAGATATGATAAAATTCGGGAATAATAAAGAAAACGTGCAAGAGAGAAATCTATAATAAATAAAATTAAATCCATAAACATGACCTCACGTTAAAGAATCGTTTCCAGACACTGTTTCTTCAGCTACATAGTTAAGAACTGAGCGACACTTTTTCAAGAGAAGAACAAAGAGAAATAACTCACTGTTGAATCAATGAAGTTTGAGAATATTCCTTGTAACTATATTTTTTGAGGTAATTTGCATAGAAGCATAGGACAGAAATATAAACAATGAAAAAATAAATAATGTAATAGCTATCTAACGCTCCCTCTAGACTGACATTGAAAC
>JAXGGA010004423.1:0-88632 GCA_038373865.1 Uloborus plumipes | reverse complement strand
AAAGAGGAAGGTGAAGACGAGGCCGATCCCGAAGCCCATGAACCACGTGACGTAGAGGAAGGCCCCGTACCGGAGGTTGGCGAAGGTGCGCAGCACCGAGAACCACTCCGGGAGCTGTCGGGTCGTCTGCGCGAACACCGTACTCTGGCAGAGAAGGAAAGGAGAGATAAGAAATAATTTGGATCATGAATCTTTATACATATAAATGAATGTATGTATGTACCAGTGTATGTTTGTGTGTCCTTTATAGACTCAAAAGCTACCCGTCCGATTTCGCTAAAAAATTCACAATTAGTTTGTGCCCTCACGGGGCACATCAAGAGACCAATTAGGAAAAAAAATCTGTGAGGTAGTTCTTTTTCATTCCGATTTTAGTTGAGATTTCCACATAAAATCTAATTTTTTAAAGGCTTTCCCCAATTATATCATTATTTAGTTCTTTCTCAACTTCCCTCAATAGCTAATTTTGCGTTTGATATTGTCTTTGCTTCGCGTGGTTTTCTGGGGCTTCTCTCAATTCAAATAGTTAAGAAGCGTTCCTTTCGTGAGTATTCACCCTCGAATATATAATAATTTGATCTTCATTTTTTTCAAAAGTAGAAACGCAATTTTTTTTAGAAAATCATCACAAATAAATAACACATCTAAGTTTGATTTCACACTGTCTTTGACGCCGATTCAAATGACCACATTATCACAAAAAATACTTTCTTGGATTTCGCATGTTGCATTTTAACCCGTGCAACCGCCGGGCATATCCACTAGTAATGAATAAAACTATTTGCAATGTTTAAAAGTTCAAATAAGTATGATTAAAACGGCATTAAAAAGGCAAACATGTTTCGAAGGCAATAGCCCCCTTCATCAGTGCCTAGCGCATAAGTGGAATGAACAGTGGGTTGGGAGAGTTTAAATACAAAAGAAGCATAAGATAGAACTATAAGAACTCAGCACATGCAGCACCTGATTGGACTAACTCATATTTCTTTTGTATTTAAACTCGCCCAATCCACTTTCGTTCTAGGCACTGACGAAGGGAGCTATTGCCTTCGAAACATGTTTGCCTTTTTAATGCCTTTTTACTCATACTTAATTGTGCCTTTAAACGTTGCAAATAGTTTTATTCATCTTTGCATTGAGTCAATGATTTTTAACCATGGAAAATGTTTTCAGAGTGGCACATAATCATTTGAAAATTTTTCCACTTAATGTGTTTCAAATCGGCAAATATTTCCGTTTTGTGGCTCTTTTTCAATCGAGATGATAAGAAGCAAAGGAGTGTAAGTGGACCTTTTACAGTGTTGAGTAAAATGCTTGCCAAACTCAAACCGTAGGTAGGCTTATATTGAATTTGTTTTTCTAAGTAATTAAAAGTCTTTTAGGTCTACTATAATAAAACCGTGAGGAGATGGTACCTGTCAATCAAATGAGAAAAAGAGTCCATTCCTTAAAATAGGTAGAGAAGGAGATGTTTGTTGTTTTTATTATCATTGTGAAGAATAACGTGCGAAATTTCGGTGAGTAACACTTAAATGTTTTAGAATCAATTGAATTTTTTTACAAAAAAGTGCTCCAAATATATTTTTGCTTTGTTATTTTTTTATATTGGAATGTAATTTGCAGCAGTTACTGCTTTTGGTGGCGGAAAAGTAAAAATGACAACGTTCTTTATTGTAACCCTTCTCTCGCCAATTTTTAATTAAAATGAACTATCGGAGGCGTTGCTGTCTTTGACCAATGGCTGTTCGAAGAGGTGAAACCAAGGCCCACCCAGTTGCTTAGAATATGACCTGTCCAATAAGACATCTGTCTGGACATCACAAAATTAAAATATTTTAACCACTTTGGCTAATTTCTTAAAATGGGTGGAGTATTCAAGCTAGTACCAATAACACATTTGGGAATCCGTTCTTCAGTTTTCCTCTACTTTATCACCCCTTCAGAAAAATTAACAATTCTAACAAGAAGTTCTGTCAAGAACTAAACGAGCCTACTTTCCCGTACATCGACATCGGCATTAGCATCTGATCAATATTCTCTTGATTATCTGAAACTAAAAACTATGTCAAACATATCTTTATAGCACTTAAAGCTGATTTCTGAAAGCAAAATATACCCCTCTCATCAGATAAAATAGACACGTAAAAAGTAAATAAACGAGTCAATAAAGTTTTATCGCACTTTTTAAAGAATGTAACTGTTATAGTTCTTCAGTAGAAAAATTCCACAATCGTTTTCAAAAGAAAAAAAAATAAATAAATAAAATAAAAGTACACAGAACTTCAAAACACATTTTATCAAAGAAAGAAAAAAAAACTCGTTCGTTAATAAAATGTCTTGAATTTCATTTGTAATTCGTTGCCAGTTGTTAAATATAAATAAGGAATAAAATGCTATCGTGAATGAAAAATTTTTGTAGACAAAAAAAAATCGTCTGATAAAAAATAATAATAATAATAAATTAAACAAAACAAATAAATAAATAAACAAAAAATCGTCTGCCCAGTCAGTCATTTTTTTCTGAGCCTGCATTTCCGCCATGTTTGCGGAGTCGGAGTCGGAATCAGAGTCCTCACAGAAGATTATTCAGAAAAGTACTTTACAATACATTATTTATCAAAACCATTTTCTTACAAAGTTAGTTTGAAGGAAATCCGCCTTGAAGTTCAGAATTAACATTCAGTTTAAATTTCTCCGTAGGCGCTCATGTTAAAATTTTTTCTGAACGGTTCATCATTGAACGAAAAATGGTTCAAATTGAAAAGTGAAATATAGGAATGAGCCTCTCCGAGATCTTTCGAACAAAAAAAAGTTTATTCAATTCGGACGGTTCACTTAAAAGTTATTAGGTGGGGAAAGGTTGTTTGAACGGTTCAATGTTGAACGAAAAAAATGTTCAAATTGAAAATTTAAATACGGTAATGAAGCATCCTTGCCGAGATCTTTTGAACAAAAAAAAGTTTGTTTAAATCGGACTGTTCATTCAAAAGTTATTAGGTGTGAGGGCTTGTTTGAACGGTTCAATGTTGAACGAAAAATTGTTCAAATCGAAAATTTAAAAACGGGGACGAAGTATCCTTGCCGAGATCTTTCGAACAAAAAAAAGTTTGTTTAAATCGGACGGTTCACTCAAAAGTTATTAGGGGTGAGAGCTTGTTTGAACGGTTCAATGTTGAACGAAAAATTGTTCAAATCGAAAATGTAGATACGGAAATGAAGTATCCTTGAAAAGATCTTTCGAACAAAAAAAAGTTTGTTCAAATCGGACTGTTCATTCAAAAGTTAGTATCGCGGGACCGGTTGTTTGAACGGCTCAAAGTTGAACCAAAAATTGTTCAAATCAAAAAATCAAATATGGGAATGAGCTGTACTCGCCGAGATCTTTCCAACAAAAAAAAGTTCGTCCAAATCGGAATGTTCATTCAAAAGTTATTAGGGGGGACAGACAGACCGACAGACCGACCGACCGACAGACCGACACACAAATTCCCCATCTCAATACCCTACTTTCAAATTTTTAATTTTTCGATATTTATTTCATTTTTTTTGTTTCTTTTTGACTTTTTTTTACTTGGCGATATTTTTTAAACTTGGCGATATTTTTTGGACTTGGCGATATTTTTTGGACTTGGCGACATTTTTTAGATGCATTAAGCCAATTTTAATGCTTTTTTCGTCTCTTTTATTTTTAACGGGAAAGTAGGCTAAAAAAAGGATGAGTCAATTGCCATCTCGTCAAAGCCAGACTTTACCTTTACTATCTCTATCCTCAAAACAGATGAGTTTTTCTCTTTCATTTGTACTAGTAATTAGTCAAAGGCAAAGCTTGGGTATTAAGCAGTAAGTTACTGTGAAGAGAAGAATCATCACACGGGGAGGATTTTTCTCCTAGTATCATTAGGCCGATTTTTGATGAAACAGATACTTTATATACACTCAGGCACATTGAAAATAGCGACCCAAGAAGAAAGCATCGGATTGAAATGAAATTTAATACACATAATGATACAGATGAGAGATTCACTTGATCTCAAAATCTAGACAATTGAACGAATACAGGGTGTGCAAGGACACAAATACAGAGCAACTTCAATAGCGCGTTGGACCACCTCTAGCTGCAATACATGCCGCCACGCGGTCTGGCATTGAGTTGATTAGACGCCTGATGTTGTCCTGAGGCAGATGGGCCCACAAATTTGTAACAGCCAACTCCAAATCACGCACAGAGGGACACGATGGCATCTGACGTTTTAGCTGATCCCACACATGCTCTATAGGGGATAAGTCGGGGGAGCGGGCCGGCCATGGAAGAGTCTGAAAATTACGTAGGAAGTCTTGAACAACTCTTGCCGTGTGCGGACGAGCATTATCTTGCTGGAAAATTGCCCCTGGGAGACCATTTAGGAAAGATCCTACATGGGGTCGAAGAATATCATCAACGTAACGTTGGCCGGTTAAGAACCCCCTTCCTGACTTAAACACCATTTCGGCGTGTATGAGCATGGCAGAAAACTTGGATCATTTGCATATCAAATTACGCTGTACTTATTTGCCAAGTTTCGACATTGTACGGATTCCCTGTATTTGTCGCTGCTCACCTTGTATTAGTTTAATTGTCTTGATTTTAAGATCAAGTGAGTCTCTCATCTGTATCATTATGTGTATTAAATTTCATTTCAATCCGACGATTTCTTCTTGGGTCGCTATTTTCAATGTGCCTGAGTGTATATTCATAATTGAATTGTTTCAGAGAACTCGATAAGATAATTCCTTTTGCCCGGAAGTTTGAAAGATTCTAATAAAGCGGTTGTTTCTTACCTATAAAAATAAAAAAAATACTTATAAATACTTCAAACTTTTCTATAAAATACCGTTCAATGGACGAGACGGGAATGATGATGTGTGGGAATTGATTCAGAATTTCCATGTGATAAAGGTGTATAATGGAATGGTGTCTGAATCAAGATTTATACCGCGACTGAACCAGACAGTTACCGGACAGTATAAATTGCAGTTGTGCCTAGAATATTTCAGCGAACAAAAAAGTTCTTTTTGTCCAGATTGGACTGAGACAAATTGCTGAATGTAGTACATTTGCTAAAAGTAGGACACATTCTTACAATGCACACACACAAATAGATGCAAATATATATTAATATAAAACAATTTAACACGTGAAACGCTTTATGTGTAAAGAAGTGTAATTAAGAAAACAAAAGTCTCAATGTCTTTTTCTAAATTTAAAGAAATTTGGGCCATAAAATATTGAAACGAGTTGTTGAAATAGTATACGGAGAATATACTAAAAATCAGAAAATTAAGTACTTTAAAGTGTTTTTTCTCACTTGACATATACAGCATGCCCAAAAGAGAGCTTTACCATTTCAAACATTACTGACAAAAGCAATAACAGACGAAATGAAATGCAGTTTGCAGAAAAAAAAGAAAAGTCCTAAAAAGCTTCTGCTGGTATTAATTATCTGAAATAGACGGCGCTAGTTGATGAAAATGGACAATTCTGAAAAAAAAATGGAGTCATGTGCCATCTGTTCAAAGTTAGACTGCACTTACTTTTGGAGCGGTTTCTTCAACTTTCGGCGGCGGAGGTGGTGGAATAGGAGTGTCATCCATGACCGTTCCTTCGGTAAGGAAACTGGGGAGTGCGCTCCCCTTCACCTGCTGAGTCCCGTTGACGGCCACCGTCTTCATCTGGATCTGATCATCAATGGCTTCGTAATCGAACCGAAACTGCGTGGCCGCAATCAGGGCGCACCCCATCAGGACAGAGAAGGTCGCAAAGCAGATGGTGTAGTTGCGCTCGCGCTCGTGCGGGTCGCAAGGGTGGTCCGGGAAGGCCGTGGACTGGTCCAGGGCGATGCCCACGAAGAACATGGTCAGCCCCCAGCCCAGGGATCCGAACATCCTCTGGCGGCCGTAGTTGTCTGCCTCGTCTGCCAAATAGCAGAGGGTGGCCGAGTCTGCCAGAGTGATGGCTGGGGCGCTAAAGAACTCCCCCAAGACAATCAGCAGGACCAGGAGGAAGAAGACCTCCTGGACGTCTTCGGACTTGTACACGATCGAGCTGAAACGTGGCGTTACGTAGGACGTGTGTTTGTCCTGGTTGTAGTTGAGGGTATATTCCACGGAGTTAGGGGACTTCCCAACAACGAACGGAACGTCTTTTGTTTTCTTGTTGGACTTGCCATCCTTGCTCTTGCCTTCCTTGCTTTTGTCTTTCTGTTCTTCTTTTTTGTCCTCACGCTTGCTTTCCAATATATCGTCTGCTGTCTCAGATTCTGCTTCGCTCTCTTTCCTCTTACGTATGCCCATGAGCCAATTTCCAATTTCTTCTTCATCGAGATTGTCTATTATGTCTTCGTACGTATCGTTCATGTCGAGCTGGTGATAAGAGCCTTCATTTCCTGCTCTAAAAGAAAAGAAAATAAGAGCAAAATTATCAATAAGCAAAATCAGAGCAATCTGAGTTATATCAATATATATTATATGCATTTATTTATTTCTTTTTTCAAATTATTTTTATTTATATCAACTAGAGAGTTTTCAAAAAGTGCTCTCAAATGTATTCTCTTCGGTGTTCAAATGTGTGACGAACTAAATAACTGTTCTCTGAAGTGTTGTGAGAGCTGCTGCAAAGAGTGTGCTTCTAAAGATTCAAAAAAAAGGGACAAGTAACAGCAAATAAAATGCATCGTCAAAAAACACAAGTGTGCAGGAATACTGCAGACACATGTTTCGGCCTGACAAGGAACACCTTTTTCCATTTACAAAATGTGAGATTATGGATGTAAATGTCCAAATTAAACTTCCCCAACTCAGAGGCCTGTGTAGGACGTTGTATGGTTGGGTCATACTGTAATGAAATTTTTAAAACAGATACTTCAGATCATGCGCTCGAGATTTATTAAAGAAAAAAATAGTATGAAAAGTTGCCCATAGGTGGCGCTCCAGATTAACAGGACATTCTACATGTGTTCTATATGTGTGCCGTGGTTCTCCACAACTCTTTCCATTCGTAAAGCAGTGTGTTCTACAGCTGAAGCAGTAAGTCCACACTAATTCCACGAATATGACCATTAATTTCGTCTTTAAGATGAATCAAGGTTGTGGGATCTTGTTTTTTTTTTTTTTTTTGAAGAGATAACTTCAAGAGGGTGCGAAACTTGCTCTGTCACAGGAAGATGATATCAAGACCATGTTGACAACGTTTGTAATTCCTGAACTTCAACAACGTGGCCCTCTCTAGGACACGATATTTATGCAGGATGATGCACCTCCCCATATTCTTCGTGGCGTTCAACAGATATTACGGGCAACTTTCATTGATGCACGTGTGATCAGCTGCTGTTTCCAAACAGTTTGGCCTCCCCGATTGCCTGATCTCCCCCCGTGCGATATTTGGTTATGTGGATTCTTAAAGGATAGGGTCTATCGAGAAGACCCGACAACCTTGGAACATATTAAAGACTCAATTAATGGTTATGTTCGTGGAATTAGTGTGGGCTTACAGCGTTAAGCTGTGGAACACACTGCTTTACGAATGGAAAGAGTTGAGGAGAACTACGGGACACATATAGAACATCTGTAGAATGTCTTGTTAATCTGCAGCGCTACCTATCGGCAACTATTTGTACTATTTTTTTTTTCTTTAATAAATCTCGAGCGCATGGTCTGAAGTGTCTGTTTTCAAAATTTCATCACATTTTGACCCATACAACGTCCTGCACAGGCTCTGAGTTGGGGAAGTTTAATTTGGACAACCCTTTACATCTAACTGTTCCTTGTAACGCCGAAACAAATTTCTGCAGTGTTCTTGCGCATTTGTGCTTTATAACGTTGCATTATTTGTTTTTATTTTTAAAACACAAAAGTATTTATTTATTTTTGAAGGAGACAATAGTTAATAGAGGGTTGTTCAAGTTCAAAAATATATATATATATTGAGATTTATGTTGAATTGTAACAAAGTACTGACCTGGCATAGTGGACAGCCATGGCTTGGTCGATAAGGTCCTGATCCTCGTACAGAGGATCGTAATCGTCCATGTTCAATAAGACATCTCTCTTGAGGCGAGGATTGTTTGAGGATTTTTCCGGCACAAACAGGACGTGGTGGGTTTCGTTGTAAAGGACGCACGAAGAGGCAGGAGGCTGGATGAATGCCAGGGCCAAAGTGAACACGATCCAGGACAGTAGGGAGAACAGCAACATGATCTTGCCTGCGCGAGAAAGAAAGGAGGAATTAGGAAACTTATAAACAGTTAACAGATAGTTGAATATTGGGAAAGTTATTTTTGAGTCAGCTACCTTCATCACAAAAACATTTGATTAGTATTCAAGGACCTGACAGAATTGAATCAATGCAAATGCACAACCTTGGACTAAAATTGATTTTCTGCTGAATCATCGACAAATTATGAACTCTTATTTGTTAGACTTCCGGATTATGTGTAATTGATGCAACTTAAATAGTCGTTGGTCCTAGTTGTGAACCTTGGCTGGCTTTTTGGAAAATTTCTTTTATCAAAAAATTATGAAGTAGTTTTTACGTCATTGATGCAACAAAATATTGACTCAGGGCGACAGAATTGTGCAGTCCGACGGATTTTGGGGTAAATGAGTCGGAGCAGGAGCTGTAAACCTAAGCCATGAAGGAGAATAGATGGTAGAATAGATATTAGAAAAATGTTAAAGATCGCTTAGGAATATTAATTCCTAAGCGATCTTTAACATTTTTCTAAAAGATGAAACAGTTTGCATAGTTTGTAATCAATTATGTCATGATAATAAAGAAAATAATATTCATTTCAGGAAATTTTACTGAGTGGATCAAAACTAAGTTTTTGTTCCTAAGAAAATAATGGATAGCCAAACAATATCTCAGCAAAATTAAGCATGCAGTTTTTACTGAAAAATTAGAACTTATCCAAACATCTCAACAAATAACATCTCCTTCAATTTTCAAATAATAGACCACTTACATATTCGGGAAGCTGCGCAGTTTTTATAACTAAATGTACAAATAATATTCACATTTTAGTCGTTGAATCAATTCCGCTCTAGTTCCCTGTTCAATCAGTAACTGGCCAGGTCTTAAAATAATTGTGTTAAAAAAATAGCCAAACTCAACCATCTTTGGATACATTTACGCATTTTATTTTTTATTTCCTGCATTTATTCTCCTGTTTTTGTCTCGTTAAACAGTAGGTTGACCTACTAAGGCTCTAGTTCTATTCATTATAAACAAATTGTATTGCCAAAGAGAATACAGTGCAATGTCATTACAAATCTTGAACTATCGAAGTCCAATTTTTTTTCTTTCTTAGGCTATAACCTTGAACTGCGAATTCAAGAAAAAAGAAATTCTTATAAAATAGACAAAATAAATCGCATGAATATTTTTCAGTGACGCTCCAAACTCGTCTGAAAGAGTGTCCTGCCGCAACTCAACTACTAGAATCGAAACAGCATTTTTTGATTCTTAATTCTGTAACTGAATTTTTTTCGGATAGAGATGTGTGTTTTTCATAGAGCCCCTAAAATGAACGTAATTAATTTATTTTAAATACCGGGTGTTTGTTCCTCCCTTAGTGCAGCTTAGTTATTAGCATAAAATGACTATATGACTATTAGAATCGTATTGTACATAATTTCGGTAAATATTCCAAAAAAGGTATTATTATTTTGCAAGTACAAGACTTGCCATCATTTCTAGGGTCGAATCACAGTCCACATATTATTTTTCACTCATAGTTATTGTCGCAACCTTTACCCTTATTTTTAAATTCTTCAGCTGATGAAACTAATTTTGCTCCGTTCCATCTTCTTCTCAGACTTTCCACTTCTCAACTGCAACCTCATTCGTCTAATCTCAAAGGTTAATAATTTAACAAGAGTCTTGAGGCAAGCCATGAACTATTTACAACACATTCGTCAAGCACCTCAACAGAAAGAGCAATGTCTCTCAAACCAGTTATCCTTTGTGAAATATAGCACCATCCTTTATAAAAGTTCCTCTTCTAGAGGCTGACATTTATTATACTTCTTTCAAGAATGCCCTTAAGTTGGGAATAAATGTTTCTGCGATACACGGCTCAAAGGGAATTTTCTTTCTCTTCCCAGACAAGGCTCTCTCTTTGTCAGTGGGCGGCATCGATTTTTCAATTGAAGGAAGGATACGAGCTCTCCAGACTTTCATGTTTTCCTTAAACAGTGAGGGATGGAATTCGTTTTCATTTCAAATATTAGTCCCGTATTCGAGGCTGTCAAACTGAAACTTTTATGTATGGTAAACTTTGACCTTTGAATGATCTTAAGTTGGTCATAAAACAAGCAGTTTTACGGGCGTTATTATAAAGAAATGATTTACTTTTGAAAGTTTTAGCTAACTTTTAGAAAAATATACAGTTAAGAAAGAAGTTCACAGATTTTTTAATGGAAGGAAATGTATGACTTTTCTAGATTTTCGTGTTTTCCTTAAGATAATAGGAGATGGAATTCGCTTTCATTTTTAACACTAGTCTGTAATTCTATAGTAAATTTTGTCTTTTGAATGACCTTGTTCATTATAAGGCATCCAGTTTTACCGACGCCGTCCCTAAAAAGTGTTGTTTTTTTATGTAA
This sequence comes from Uloborus plumipes, assembly GCA_038373865.1. Lineage (NCBI taxonomy): Eukaryota > Metazoa > Arthropoda > Arachnida > Araneae > Uloboridae > Uloborus > Uloborus plumipes. Next base: position 77,991 of record JAXGGA010004423.1, on the reverse strand, counting down.
CTTTTAGCTTACTTTTAGGATATTGTAAAGTTCTCTTACACATTTTATTTCAAGTTGTTTAAGGAAATTTCTTCTTGATTGCTGTCTTTCTATTCTCTCAATTCACAAAAAAAAAAAAAAAAAAAAAAAAAAAAAGAGATTTAAAACGGAATACCATTTAAGTACGCAAGGCATTATCTATTATAATAAGGAACACACGATCCCCGATGTACTTAACGCAATTTTACTTCCTTAATTTTTTTCAGTTTTACCATTTATTCTGTACCTCAGAACTAGAAAGACTTAAGTCCCAAAACTGCAGATTTTCACTTTATTACTGCATTTAATGTAGAATCTTATTCCGCATCTACACCTGAGAACATTATTCTGTAAAAGAAGTCCCTTCTCAATTATTTAGCATCATTAAAAGAGTGCGAGCTCCATCTTTTGCATGCATCAGACAATCATTTTCGCCCTCTCCTGACAAGTTAGGAAAATATACCTTTGTTAGTTTGGTTCTGAGGTACAGTATTTACATATTGCAACTGACATTCCGATCGTCTGCAAGTTATTTTTAGCTTTTTCCTGCTTTGAATAAAATTAACTGAACTAAACTAAAATGAAGAACGCGATAAAAATAATAACGAATTGATGGAACGATTAGACACGATTAATTTGTGATGGAATGTTCTGATCTGTTTTTGCTGCAGTTTTGAATGTAAATAGCTAATATGTAAATAGTTTGTTTTAAATATAATATTTGATGTAAAATGATTTCTCTTTTTCGAATACTCTCCACACAATTGCAAGCGCCCAACATGAAGCGGAAAGCAGGTAAGATTTTACCTTAGAATTATTTTGAATGATCCGCTAACACATTTTTCTGGCTTATAATACTTTACCTTAGCTAAGAAATTTATGAACTCTCCGAGGTTTTGGAGGAGGACGAAGTTTTTTTTTATTATCAACTTTCTAATGATAGTATAGATTTCCTACATTGAAAGAAAGAATAGATTTAATAGCATAACAGCATCTGCTCGTCGTACGTAATTATTTGTTTAGTTTCTGAAGTAATGTTTGTTTTAGGGTAAAGACTGTTCAAGTCAATGTACCTGATTGATCTCATCCTACAGATGTGGTGACATTGCATATAAGTTTGGGACGTGATTTCTTGTCGACTCATCTATTTTGCATTGGTATCCCGACAAACCCGACTTACCCATTTTACAATAATGGAACTACGGGTACAGCGCCGCAATTTAAAGAAAATCTGCACAGTAAAAAATGAACTGTTGTTTTAACAGAATAATAATCACAGCCGAGATTCCAATTTAAAACGGTAAAATGCACAGTAATAAACTGCAAAACTTGCAATTTTAGTTTCTTACTGTAAAATTAGAAATTTTGCAGTTTATTGCCCTAAAAGTTAGCTGCATTATACTGTAAAAACAACAGTATAATACTGGCAGCAGAGGTTCCAGTTTAAAACTGTAAAATGCACGGTACTAAACTGTTAATTTAGCAGCTTTGCAATTTATTACTGTAAAATTAGCAATTTTACAGTTTAGTACTGTAAACGTAGCAATTTTAGTTTTTACTGTAAAATTAGCAATTTTTACTGTTTATTACTATAAAATTAGCTGTATTATACAGTAAAAACATTAATTTTTTACAGTGTAATTTTGGGATGTGATTTCTTGGCGACTCATCTGTTTCATATTGAAAAAGCGATAAGCCCGACTCATTTCGCAACAGCGGAAGTACGGATACAGACGATATCAGACAGTGTGGCCGCAATTTATAAAAAATCTGGAATTAAAGGGTATTAGTTGACGGGAGACTGCGCATTTATCTATGTTATCTGTTATTTCTCCAGCTTATTTCTGTTACCACACCAGAACTTCCTTATTTCTTTATCAAATTCTATGATTACCCATGATTGTACATTTCAAAGCCTATCGTGCCGGCTACTGACGAAAAATAGGCCCACTGTCTAAAAATTGTTTTTAGTGTCGCAAAAATCGTTTTTTTTTCTGTTTCTTATTTCGCATTAGTACAATGAATAGTATGCGAAAACTAAGATGCAGTGACGCGCTTGGATAGAGTGAGGCACTAGAAACGCGAGGATCGTAGATTCAATTCTACTATGGGTTTTGATTGACTTTTTTTACTGGCTAATTTAGATCCAAATTTCAAAAAATATTTTATCTAAACTCATTGTAGGATTTTAAACCAGTTTTACTTAGCGTCATAACTGAAAAAAAGAAATTTTGTTTTAGCAAGAATAATATGTCTTTAAAGCTCCTTTAGTACAAAAAAAATACAAAAGAAAGATATAATTCCCTTCTTTTTAAATCAGAAAAAATAACAATTCAATTTGTGTCTGTTTTTCGAAAAAATACCTTTATAGAAATAGAAAATTTTAATTACTGTTGTCAAGCGCGAAATCTTCGCGCAGGTCAGCTAGTGTCTTTTATTCTTTTGATACATTTTTTTAATGTTTTGTTAATGCATCTGTTATGTACATTATCATTGGAAAATTAAAAAAAAAATATATTTCTATTAATAACATCACCAACGTCAGAAAGTGAAATGTAACCGTATATCCCAAACGGCGATTGCTAGACTCAAAAAAGACCATCTCATGAGTCTCTCATTTGAGAGTGGCAAAAGAATCTATACCACCTGTAAAAAAGGATGTCACCATCCAGCCACTCCTGAGCATATTCTGGGATGCATAGAGCTTTCAAAGGTGAACTTAACAACTGATCCCCTACTATTTATAGATTTTTTGATAATCAACAACCTACTGTAGTTGATCCGACTTTTGTCAGATCTTTAAAAAGGGTAAGAAACAGCAACACCAACGTCAGCATTCTCTGTTACTCACGATAAAACCAAACTAAATAGTTTAAAAAGCTAAAAAATACGCTTTTAGAGTAAATCAAACTAAAAAGAAGTTTCAAAACTATTGAATATCCGCTTAGTTTACATGCATTTATAATGCATCAACACGTAATATAGTTTAGCCTTCAGTGATAATAATAGTATTCAATATATTACTTTTATGTTTGCAAAGAACGTTCCAAGTAGCATCAACTCATCGGATTTTGCTCGGCCGATCAACAAACTCCTCGTAAACTGATCCTGTAACGCACGATGACATCGTTCCGATCAGTATCCGAGCACGGTTTTCGATGAGCTAATTTTCATCGGAAAGCGATATCCTTCCGATCAACTTTCCCGATGAAAATAAGATGAGCTATATTCCATCGGAAAACGATATCCTTCCGATCAAGTTTTCCGATGAAATTCCTCGGCACGGGACTGTTCTGCTCTTAAATTGCTCCAAATCTCATCGTATTCTCATCGGATTTTGCTGCTCGGATTCTGCTCGGCCGATGAGACATATTGGATCATCGGCCGATGAGAATTTCATCGGGTTTCGATGAATGGCGGATCATCGGCCGATGAGATGATGCTGCTAGGGGTGAATTTTATCTTTTATTTAGAGTTACGTACAAACAACTGAAACACTAAAATACATCAACATGTAATTTAGTTTAGCCTTTACTATTAAGAATAGCATTAAATATATTACTTTTATATTTGTAAAGAACGTGAATTATATCTTTATTCTTTTTCATTTATTCTTTTATACATACTTACAAACCCACATGTGAAACTAATAAAAGCGTATTAAAAAAGAAAATGAAACATATTTACCTTTCCGGAATCTATCCGCCATACTGCCCCAAAACGGGGCAGCCAGGAACTCCACAAAAGGCCTCACACCAATGAGCAGTCCACTCTGGGTGGGGTTCATGCCCATCTGCTTGAAGTAGACAGCCAGCAGGGGGAAGAGGGACCCAAAGGCGGAGAAGAAGAAGAAATAGAACGTCTTCGCGATCAACAGGTCCTGGTTCAGCGTGGTGCAGAGGATGTCGACGACGTCCTTCCTGGAGGTCGGAAATGTCCTCCTCGGTGGTGGTTCATGGACAGCATCCTGTTGCATCATGAATCCGTCGCTCTCCACCGGCTTCGGGGCGATCCCCCTGTTCTCTTCCAAACCTTTCATCTCAACCATCTTGAAGTTTTGTTGATAGTAGAAGCTCACCAGGCAAATCAATGGTACATCATTCCTTGGTGGTAATCGCTGATGTATTCGATTGATTTTCCGATTGTTTTTGAAACAGCTCTTACGGGACGAACTTCTCTTGTTTAAGTATTTCTTTACAGCTAGTATTAGTTCTAAATTACCAGGAACAAGTTGGGATTTTACTGGACAAGCTATTCGTAATCAATCCCCTCAGTTTTCAACTTTGTAGTATTGCTTTTAAATCACTATGTAACTCTGAAGCAAGTAAAACGGATTTTACTTCAAAAGTTGCTCAAACATAGCCTTTTAGCTCCTCACCTGTAAAGCACAGCTTCTAAATTACCAGTTTGTTCTCAAATGAGTAAAACATTTTGAAGAAATAACATTTGTATCTGCTTCATATATTGCTTTAAAGTTAGTAGATATGTCTTAGTGGAATAAAACGTTTCTCACTTTACAAAATAATCGTAGTCAGTACCTTGTTTGGGATGATGTATTCTTATAAAGTATCTCCTTGTTGTCAATAAAATGAGAGGGATAACATTGAGAAAATTATTTTTACCGCAACTCTTAATTCTACAATTACTAATAAGTTATTTATATCACTTTCTATAATCTCCCAACTTCAATTGAATCTCAATAAAAAAAAATCTATACGCACTGTATAATATCCTTCCTATTAATGATTTCTTATTACTAACTTCTAAATTCTATCGTCATAATGATATGAGTTGCATTGGAGAAGCTACCAAAACACAATGCTTTGTTCGTTGTTTTTTATAGATTGTCTTCTAATTCTCTAATTGTGTCAACTGTATTAGAAAGATGACGATTATTTCGGTTTCTTTTTATGTAAGATGTAATGCTTCCTTTACCTAATTGTTTCCAATCTCGTTACTCGAATTATCGATACTTTATTTCTAATTTGCAGTTTTTCGTCAATTTCTTTTGAAATTTCAGATCACTTCAGTTTTAACAAATCAAAGCTATTTATATTTCTTCCCGTATTATTATAATTTTTTCTCGTAAAAGTTACTCAGTTAGCTTCGAAAAAAAAAATCATCGACTTCAATCAATTATTTTCAATTTATTTCTGGAATCATAAACTGATTGTTTGTTTTCTACGAGAATTTTTTAAAGCCTATTTGTGTTTACTCATTTATGAAACAACTACTCTTGTAATATTTCATGTACAGAATTAGATGAAATCGTTATGTTAGATATTTAGCACATAGTAGTGAAATTTTTTTCATTACAACTGTGCCTCTTTTGTAAATAACTTACAAATAAATTTTATTTTATCCTTTATGACAGATACTACTTCCACACGGCTTTTCTTGAGAGTCCGATTGACGTCAATCGGCTTAATACCAAAATATATACCTTCATTTCACTTCAGTTCGATTTTTCTTCTTCAACAAAGTGATTGGCTCTTTCCCGTTCTTTTCGAACATTGAGGGTTCATTATTTTTTGTCTTGTGCTATCTCAAAGTAGATATGAGGGATATTTGCTGCAGTTCACAGTGTAAGTTAGAGCTCAAATTCATGAGCGATAGTTTTCTTGTGAAGCCTTCACTTTGACCAATTTTGGAGTTTCTCAAGGCAGGACCATATCTAAAGAAAAATCAAATAAGTTAGTTCAAACAAATTTGCCTAAATTATTTTCAATTAGAGACATTCAAATCCAAACGGTTAATAATTGAATCATTTGTTTTAAAACTTAAACTCAATCAAATTAACTGGACTGCGCTTAATTAAACTTTGTTTCATTAAATTTCAAGCTTGCTCCAATTTAACAAATTGAATAATTCATTTAATAGAAATCAAGCGAGTTAATTAAAGTTTCGAAGTAAATTAGCTAAATTTGAAGCTAACTTTAAAAGTACTTAATTGAAACACTTGTTTTAACTAAAACTGAAACATAATTTGTGGATTGCTTTAGTTGAATTAAATGAAGTAACAAAAACACAAATTATGAAAGGTTTTTTTTTTCTCTTTTTTTGCTGATTAGGAACAGGGCTGAAAATTGTCAGGAACTAAAGATAACTACATATGTTTGTTTTAAACAACTATTAGACAAATTAAATTCTTAAATTATAATTATCGTTTGTATTGACCTCAATGTTAGTGTTACTTATTATAATCAATGATAAATATTTTTATCATTCTTTCCAAATATTTTTCCTGTAAAATGTCAGGTATTTATTTCTTTTCTCTCAATTTAAAATCTACCAACAAATGTAAAATAATACATTTTTAATTTAAATGTATGAATGGGTAGTTAATATATTTGTCGAATAGGATATTGATTATTGAATGTGAAAATATTATTAATTTACTTGTTCTTATAATGTTTTTATTATTGTTTGACAGTTAAAAATGTTAGCTTAAAATGATAGACATGGCCATTCTCAAATTAGCATCTTATCCCATGACATCATTTTTCATAGGATATATTCTGCATTTATGCACTTTCAGAGGTACCGATGCTCCGACCTATGTATACCAATATAGCTATACCGGTTTATATACAGGGTGTTCCAAGTCAACTTTCATGACCTCTATTTCCTCAACCGTTCGTCCTAGATGCATACTTCCATTTGAAAAATTGCTCGAAATGAGGAGGACAGTTAAGATATGGAAAGTTTGAAGCGAAAAAAAAATAATTGGTTAAGAAATAAAAAAAATAACTTTTTATAGGGGCTTCGGGCCCCCAAACTTATATTTAGGGAAGGAATCTCCATTGAAAAATAATACTAACACAAAAAAAAAATGACATTTGTGCGATCAAAATCCATGGAGAAATGAAACGTGAAACTTTATGACTTATACCACTTTACACTGGCGTTGTTTTAAGTAATTTTGGGGGCCATATACACGCGAAATTTGCACCATTCAGAGTTCTTTAATAGCAAAATATTCTTTATTTTCCTAAAATATATTTAACTGTAAAAGTTATTTAACATGGGAATTAAAATACGAAAAAAATTGAATGAGAGAGAATGAAAATGTCTTGCTAAATTCGCGAATATGTAAATTTACAGTAGAAATGGTGTTGCTTTACGGACAATGTAATCGCAATGGGACTGAAGCTGCTAGACAATACGCAATCAAGTTTCCAAATGATACGAAATCATCGACACGTGCGGTTTTAGATGTAAATCGTTTACGCGAAACGGGTAGCATGGCAAAACGCAATAGAGCCAGCACTTCGAAAATATAAATCACAGAAGAAGAGATTTTGGGATATGCTCTTGCTTATCCGCAGTCAAGTCTTACAAACATTAGCAAAGCAAGTGCTTGCTTAAGAACACACGTATGGAGAGTTTTAAATGCACGTGGTGCTTATCCTCATCGACCACAATTGGTGCAAACGTTTTTGCCTGGAGACGGTGATAGACGGTTCGATTTTAGCAATTTTATAATGAACAAGTTAGAATCAGATCGGTCGTTTTTGGATAACATTGTATGGGCAGACGAATGTACGTTCTCAAGAACTGCTGTTGTCAAGAGCCAAAGTACTCGTTTCTGAGCTATGCAGAATCCGCATATCCAACCATCCAGTAAGCATCAGGTGCGACAGTCTGTTAATGTTTGGTGCGGCATTTGGAAAAGAACGTTAGTGGGACCCTTCTTTTTTGAGGGCACGTTAACCACTGAAAAGTATAACGATATATTACGTGGATATTTATCTGATTTTCTTGATAATCATGTTTCGCTCGCAGATCTTGGTAAAATTTGGTTTCAGCATGACGGGGTACCGCACATAAACCAGCAACTACCAGAGCCCTTTTACGTAGTATGTTTAATAATAATATCATTGGATATGAAGGTCTTTTGGAATGGTCCCTTCAATCACCAGATCTTAGTCCTCTTGATTTTTTCCTCTGGGGTTTTTTAAAAAGTAAAGTCTACGAGGTAGATTCATCGAGCAAAATCGATTTGCAGAACCGCATTTTATGCGCAGCGAAATGAGTCACTCCAGTAATGCTTCAAAACGTACAATCAGAATTTTACCACGCATTCAACTATGCATTTTAGTAGAAGGAAAACATTTTGAGCAGCTATTATAATCGATTAAAACAAATGATATTCATTTCTAACACATTGTTTTCGCAGATTTTGTTTTTATTTTAATTTTGATTTGCAAGAAAGCAATGTAAAATTTCTGTGCTTAATTTTGTATATTATTTCGTGTGTTTAATATCTTTGTATAAAATTGTATAATAATTTACCTTGTCTTGTTATGTTTTGTAGTCTTGTAGCATCTGTATTTATTTTTGAATACAATGAAAAGCGAATGTTTTCTGACATGGACGAAACACATTTTATTATCGTACCTAATGTAAAAGCTCGTTATTCCTGTGGCATGGCGAAATTTTTCTTTTTTGTCAATTTGTTTACGGGCCCTGCGCATTTAAAACTCGAATATCTCCGCGAATTTTTGTCGCACAAATGTCATTTTTTTGTGTTAGTATTATTTTTCAACGGAGATTCTTTCCCTAAGCATTAGTTTGGGGACCCGGAGTCCCTATAAAAAGTTTTTTTACTGAATTATTTTTTCGCTTCAAACTTTCAATATTTTAACTCTCTACCTCATTTCGAGCAAATTTGCAATTGGAAGTATGCATCTAGGACGAACGGTTGAGGAAATAGAGGTCATGAAGGTTGACTTGGAACACCCTGTATGTACCGATTTCAGAAGAATCGATTTAAAAGCATCGAGGCATTTGTCATAATACGTGGCAAGTCGGCAACAAAAGTGGCGCAGCTCAAAAATTTGAGTTTGTTAGGCAGGAATTCAAGTGAAACAGGCGATCGCAAATTGCAATCGCTACTGGAAGTCGAATTACATTAGAACGTTTCTTGACAAAAACATCGTGACGTCAGCGTGACGTTTACGTGACGTTTGTCTATGAAAAACGAGCTAGATAAAACGTCACAGCCTACTTGGCGAAAAAGAGGAGATCGCTGACGCTTGATCGCATCTGCTTGTGAGCTCTTATTGCCTCCACCCGTAGTGACGTCAGTGCCAAGTTAAGTTGCATTCTCGCAATTAGCATTTATAGCGATTGCAACTTATCCAAATTTAGGAATTTGCGATTGCAATGGTGAGTTGCTACGGGTGGAGCCAATAAGAGCTCATAAGAAGTCAGCGATCTCCTCTTATTCGCCAAGTAGGCTGTGACGTTTTATCTAACTCGTTCTTCATAGGCAAACGTCACGCTGACGTCACGATGTTTTTTTCAAGAAACGTTCTAATATACTTCGACTTCCAGTAGCGATTACAATTTACGATCGCCTGTTTCACTTGAATCCCTGCCTTAGTTATGATACTAAACTGCAAAAAATAAACTGCTGTCTTTGCAGTTTAATACTGGAAGCCGAAGTTCCAATTTAAAACTGTAAAATTCACAGTGATAAACTGTAAAACTAGCAATTTTATAGTTCCTTACGGTAAAGTTAGCAATTCTAAAGTTTATTGCCGTAAATTTTAGCTGTATTATACTATAAAAACAACGGTATAATACTCGAAGCAGAGGTTCCAGTTTGAAACTGTAAAATGCACGGTAATAAACTGTAAAATTAGCAATTTTACAATTTATTACTGTAAACTAATAATTTTGCAGTTCACTACTGTAAAATTTTTTTTGCAATTTTTATAGTTCATTACTATAAAATTAGCTGTTCTTGCAACTGAGCTTTCGATCGTCTGCAGATTAATTTTAGCTTTTTCTTGGTTTGAATAAAATGAACGGAACTGAAGTGAAGTGGAAAATGAGATAAAAATAATAAAAATAGATGGAACGAACAGACACAGATGATTTTTTATGGAATATTCTGAATTAATTTTGTTGCAGTTTGAGATGTAAATCGTCGAAATGTAAATAGTTAATTCTAATATAATATTTTATAAAAAACAATGATGTCTCTTTTCGAATATTCTCTTCACAACAGCGCCACGATTGCAAGTGCCCAGATAAAGCGGAAAAACAGTAAGATTTTACCTTCATAAAATTATTTTAAAACATCCGCTAACATAGCTGTATTATACTGTGAAAACAACATTCATTTTTTTACAGTGTAGTTGAACGGAGCTAAAATACTAAGAATAATACTTATTAATCGGTAACAATATGCTATACCACCTCACTTAATTTTTATTTGGCGATTTGTAGGAACTGATGATGTTTCGCTTGTTTCTCCAGAGTGAGATCGTACTGTCCCCAATGTCATCATTCCGGAAATCGAATTATTAATCATACCCTGTTCATCATCGATCTCGTATATCGATTTTGTAACTCCGTTTTTACTGCTCTAAACTTTCACCGCAATAATACTATCCAAAAGGAAAAACACTATTTACAGAATGAGGCAACAGTTCAGCAAAGATAATAGAAGATAAACAATTTCACACCTCGTCGCCATTTTAGGAATGGTGCACTCATATAAACACTTGGTTTAAATATTTTCAAGTTTTGATGAGTTTATTGTTATCTTCATATATTCCTCATCGTTACATACGTGCGATACTTTTGCACATACAGTCGACGTTCGATATAACGACAATCTTCGCTCCACAGAAAAACGACTTTATAACGAGTAGTCCCTATTAGAATTAGATTTAAAAAAAAAATACACATGCATCATACATGTTCAGGATATTTTCTAAATTTGGCTATATTTTTAAAGATTCCAACTTACTCTAATAAATTTTTTTCGTTGTAATAAAAAAAATACATTAGTGCAAAATAGTATAATAAAATATTAAACAGATTTTAAATAAGAAAATAGAGAAAAAAAATGCATGCTTACGAATCATTTGTTTTCTGAAGAAAAAATCAAAAATATTTGTTTGCCTTTTTGCAAAACATAATTTTCTGTTTCAGTTATAGGACACTTAGGGAAATTTTCGATTTCAAAAATTCATAGCGTCGAAAAAAAATAGTAGCATTTGCCACATGGCAGTAAAAACACTTCAGATGATGCACGCAGTATTTGAAAAAAAAAAGTTGGGAGAGCTTTTATGGTTCTGCATAAGGTTTTATGGGGGATTAAAACGAAAAAAAGTACCCAGACCCAGTGAATGAACACCCCTACCAGGGAACAAATGCAGCATTTTCTAGTCATTTTCTTTCGGTAAATGTGTAGAAAGGAGTTACTTCTGCTAATTCATCGAAGAAAAATGCTTCAAAACCTTATTTTTTAGGAAAAATACGAGGTGTTCATTCACTGGTCGGTATACCCTATATGATATACAGTGCGTTTCGAAATGATAGGTCCACCAGTAAAAACGAAAGTTATGCTGGTAAAAAAAAGGTTGTATTGTGTACAAAGCACTATTTTATAAACTACATTACTTCATTCAATGTAAAATAGCTCATAAATAATTTACAAATAATAGGAATAATGAGGGAAACTAAAATTAGATAAAACAGCTGTTTCAAAAAAGATAGGTCCACTGAACCACGCATCAAATAAATGTTGAATTAATAAGAAATTTTTCTGTTTTTTTTCTGAATAAGCTCATAAATCCTATTTGGCATGGTTTCTACAAGTTTATGCAAACAATTTGTCCCGATTTTTGACCATTCGGAGGAAATAACCCTTTTTAAGTCTGCAAGTACTGTTGTACTGCCTTCTGCCTGCATACACTGCTCTTGTGAGCATACCCCACATGTTTTCTACTGGATTCAGGTCGGGGCTGCAAGGTGGCTAATCGATAATATGTACAACATTATCCAGAAACCATTCAAAAGTGGACTTTTCAGAGTGCAGAGGAGCATTGTCCGGTTAGAACATGAAGAATGAGCCCCGAATGGGTTCTGATTGTGAGAGAAAATATTGTTCAAACAGCTTGTTATAGCCAGCAGCATTCAAACGATTGTTTACAAATGCTATATCAGTTTTTCCTGTCCCTCTGAATCGGGCACACACCATAACGGAACCACCATCAGCTTGCCTCTTCGAGAATATCTGTCTATCGTTGCGCAGATCGTGCCAGTAATAATGCCAACCATCTGGACTATCCAGGTTGAATTCCTTTTTATCACTGAATATCACACGATGCCTATTTTGCTTCCAGGACATCTCTTCCTGTGCGAATTTCAATCTCTTTTCTTTGTGCTTTTTAGTCAATTTCGGAGCCGCTTTCCTTTTCCCGTAAAGAAAATTGCCGAACTTCTTTGCCGCTCTGTGGACTGTAGATTTTGATATTGAAGGGTTTAGTTGTTTGGCCAAAGTGGATATGCTCATTATTTCTGGATTTTAGGTCCCTTACGATAGTGCTTCGTTGTAGGGGTGTCACTTTTGATTTGCGGCCAGATGATTTTTTACTGCTATAAGCATTTCCAAATAGCAAAAAAATGTTTGCAACACTTTGTGATCTGTTTAAAAGCTTACCTATTTCTCTGTTCGATTTTCCAGACTGTTTTAATGCATCAATTTTTCCCTGCTCAACCAGCGAAAGACTGCAACGACAACCCGTTTTGTTTGACTACAAAGTGCTGTTCAAATCTGTTTAAATACCTCCACAGCAGCAAGCATAATCCCGTAGTAAGACTAAGCAACGATACTTATGCAAATTTTTGTAAATAAACGTGGTTGGGGCAAAATTTCTGAAGGTGGACCTATCTTTTTGAAACGGTCTGAAAATGAAAATTTGCATCAAATAAGAAGAAATGATTCATTTCTTGAGAAATTTCATCAAACATAGTTTTAACAATTACAGATATATAATCACTGTCAAAAAAAGTGATTTTTATTCTCAATTAAGAGTCGAAATTTTGAAAAATAAGGGTGGACCTATCATTTCGAGACGCGCTGTATGGTGACCCGTATTTTTTTGACTTGCAAGAGAAAAATTAAAATCTTGATCGGAGTAGAAAAAAATATGCTAGGGGGTATCATTACAAGCTTTTCCATATGAAGAAGATACATTAATTTATTTCTTCTCCCTATAAAATTGCACTGAACCCTGAAGACTCCATGCACTTTGCTTGTGTAAACAATAATCAATGTCTGCAATGAGTTACCGCCCGTAAGCCAGGGCTGAGGCAGAACTGAAGCAAATGCACCCACACCTCGATCAGAGCATCCTAAGACTCTCCAAATCTTTAATCCGGCCCTGAATGTAGCTAAGATAGCCAACAAACTGGCAGATAAAGTGAAGCCCTGGTTTACAGGCGGTAACACATTGCACATTACCCAGCTTTGGCCTTCAAATTTCGAGTTGAGCCGCACCATAGTTTGCGGACGCTCGCTGGTAAGATAAATTCACTTTATCTACCAGTTTGTTGACTATCATAGCTACATTAAGAGGTTTTTTGCCTCCGGCTCGATCATTGGCTATTCCTAACTGAGGAGTCCATAATAAGGGCGAAACTGCCGTCTTAGGAAGCTATGATCGAGCTGTGGGTGCATTTGCTTCAGTTCTGCCTCAGCCCTGGCTTACGGGCGGTAACTCATTGCATATTACCCAGCTTTTGCCTTCAAATTTCGAGTTGAACCGCACCATAGTTTGCGGACGCTCGCTGGTAAGATAAATTCACTTTATCTACCAGTTTGTTGGCTATCTTAGCTACATTAAGAGGATTTTTGCCTCCGGCTCGATCATTGGCTATTCCTAACTGAGAAGCCCATAATAAGGGCGAAACTGCAGTCTTAGGATGCTATGATCGAGCTATGGGTGCATTTGCTTCAATAATCAATGTCGTTTCAAGCTAAAAAGTTAGGTACCAGTTCTTTGGAAAAACGGCGAAAATAGTGTCCGCTAAATTTGATCGCTATATTGGATTAGATGATACAGAAAGGGCGATATACCGGAAGCTAAGTAACATATATATAGGGATAAAGGAGACTTTTACCATTGGTCGTTATAATCCCGAGGTCTTTATAATATGTGGTCGTAATAGCGAGCTTCGACTGTATAGCGTTTGGAAAACAAATGAATCATTTGTAGTAATCCTGTAGAGTGGTGGACAGTCAAAGCTATCTTGAGTCGATTTCCATTAGGAACCTCTCTCGGAAGCCCTTCGCTATTAATTGCTCCGCGCCAGAGAATTGATTACAGAGTTCGGCGGTGATGGGGCTTAGTAACTAGCACGCCATTATCTACCTTCAATGAGGGTGTAGTACATATGCTAGTTATAGTTAGGATGCGAGAGACGATCGTCTAAAGCATAATGCCGCGTTTGTTCGATGATACATTGGCTTAGTATAAAAGTGAATAATGAGTTCACTTCGTTGCAAAGTAAATTTCTACGGTGTTGCAGAAATCATTTAAATAAAACTTCGTGACTTAAGATTTAATCATTCATTCACAACTTCACCTGAACTTATCATTACTCTGCTGAAGGTATGGAGTGATACACTGTAAAAAATAAATGTTGTTTTTATATTATAATACAGCTAATTTTATGGTAATAAACTGTAAAAATTGCTAATTTTACAGAAATAAACTATGAAATTGCAAACTTTACAGTGCAGAACTGCGAAATTGTTAATTTTACAGTTTATCACCGTTAATTTTACAGTCTTAAACTGGAACCTCTGCTGCCAGTATTTTCTGTTGTTTCTACAGTATAATACAGCGAAATTTTACGGCAATAAACTAAAATTGCTAGTTTACAGTAAGAAACTAAAATTGCCAGTTTTACAGTTTATTACTGTGCATTTTGCAGTTTCAAATTGGAGCCTCTTCTTCCAGTATTATATCGTAAAAATAATCCTAAATATACTTTAAAAAAACTAAGCACATTCATATCTAGCGTAAGTTAAACTAAAAAGAAGTTTCAAAACTATTGAATATCTGCTTAGTTTACGCGCACTGATAATGCATCAACACGTAATATAGTTTAGCCTTTAGTATTAATAACATTTTAAAATATATTACTTTTATATTTGTAAAGAACGTGAATTTTATCTTTTATTCAGAATTACATATCTACATACAAACAAACCCATATGTGAAACTAATAGAAGCGTATTAATAACAATTCATTTTTTGCAGTTGTCCGTTACCGATAAATTGTTACTAATACATTGATTATAACCAGTAATATCAATAAGGTAGAGTATCATAGAACCGGAATAATGGAGCCCGGACTCCGAAAACCTTGTTCCGGAATAATAAGGTGGATGTTTTTTTTTTCTTCTTTCTAATAATCTCGGGTAAAATCGTGCTTTAATTTAACATTATATTTTTCTGCAATTAGATTCTTAAATTCGTGAACTGCGAATATAGCGACAGCAGCCAAAATCCTTTAAAATTCACCACAGGCAAAGCCGTGGCGGGTAACGTTGGTAGTTAAAAGAATAGATATAAAGCCAACATAAATAAAAATATTTTTTTAATGCTCAACACACCTAGTTCTTAAAAAAAAACAGAAATTGATTTTATTAAACAGCTATAATTTTCTGGTGGTTAACTACAGCCAAAACTTGGTTGATCAAAAATTTTATTCATATTGAACTCCTCGATTTCATCACAGTACCAGGGAAGCTGTGATAATTTCCCATGTTGTATTTCTTTAATAATGCTCTAAAGATAGCATCTAAATGAGGTCTAAATTACGGAAGATAAATGATATGAAATTATTACACCCAAATAGAGTTTAGAAAAAATGTTACTTTATTGAAAAAAAAAACTAAAAGGAAAAGAAATTAATGAATTTTTGTCTAATTAACGAAATACTTTCAGTTCTATGCTTTCTATTTTTACTTTTTTATGTATTATATAGATATCTTACGAAATATTTTGAAGGCACAAATTATTCCACTAGAATAAACTAAAAAGTACCGAGAATTTTTCAATTACTATAGGAATACAGTTTGCTCTGATTTCAATTTACATATTACGTTTCAGCTCAGTATTGAATCCCGTTTATCTTAGAAGCGCACACACACAATACATGATTAGTGAAATCAATATTTAACCGATATATGTCTGATAAGTAAAGATTAAGTGATTTCAGATGATGAATTTAAGCTAAGCCTACACAATGACCACTTTACCCCATCGCACTTAGGTTGTTCTAAGATATTATGTAAAATAAACTCCCCAAAAACAACAGTGTTGTAAAAAAATCCCCCGCCAAGAAAACCTTAAATACTCAGCCTTAAAAAGTTATGATATCGAGTTTTCCCGCCAAGTTTGTGCCAAACTACAACTAACCTGTATGTATAGTTCTTTTAAATTGTTTTCAGTCCTGCCAGGCGGGAAGCTTTGTCTTGTGAGGTGGTTGCTTAATGAGTAAAAACTTCCCGCAAGGCAGGACTGAAAACAATTTAAAAGAACTATACATACAGGTTAGTTGTAGTTTGGCACAAACTTGGCGGGAAAACTCGATATCATAACTTTTTAAGGCTGAGTATTTAAGGTTTTCTTGGCGGGGGATTTTTTTACAACACTGTTGTTTTTGGGGAGATATCACATGTTTTTGCATTAATATTATTTCCTTGCCTGTTTTTTTTTTCTCTTCAAAATTTACTTTGCATGTTTTTTTTTCCCTTCAACAATTTTTCTTGGCGGTCCGACATCTGTGGTTTTCTTGGCGGCATGCATTTGGTGCAAAAGTTCAAGGATCTTCTTCAGTCTGGGATAAATTTGAAATCAATCACAATGTACCACCCGAACCGACGCAAAACAAAGCTAGTTGCTAACAATACTACGATTAAATTAAAAGTTAAAAAAAAAACCCCAACCCTTACTGCCGATCTCATATTAAAATGAACTAAATTGAAGATCCCTTTTAAAAGCCTTATGCAATAAAATCAATTACAAATATTTTATTTGTTAACAAATAGAAACTGGCAACAGATGAAATTATAAATCATTGAGTTTTCTTTCCTCGTGGCCCAACAATGAAAACATAAATGCTCAGATGTTGAACAGAGCTAGTAGATAGAAATCGGACCAATTTTAAGCCTTAATAACTCCGGCCTGCGATGACCCCGGGGGGTAAATTTTGGGAAAATGTCCTCAATGTCTCATCGAGAATATTCATACCAAAAATCAACACTAAAGACCCCCGGGGAGAAAAGATACGGAAAATAAAAACGAGGGGGGAGGGGGTGGGGGGTCGAAAAACCCCCTATGCCGAGCTTTGGGACAAAATAAATGTGGGTGCAAGCGTAGAGCTCAATCCGAGTTACCGTTTAGTCTGGACGCCTGTCAAACAATTTTTAAAAAGTGCGAAAAATAGCTATTTTATAACATATATCACCCCTCCCCCTGAGGGTCCTGGATGTTTTGCTTTAGTATGTGCCGTCAGGAGCCGCTGGAGATTGAGTATACCAAAAACGAACTCTAGGGATCTTCATGGGGCTGAGATACAGAGGGGTGAAAACTCCGGTTTGGTTACTCGCGTAAACAGTCCTTGGTCGCTCTTTTACATTTTTCTTGACGAAGGAAATTTCTTGGCGGCTTGTATTTGGTTTTCTTGGCGGGGCGGGACGCTCCCGCGTCCCGTGATTCATCTTAAGTCTTAATGAGAAAGTGTTCTCAAGATATGCGGGAATCTTTCTTCACAGTCAAACTGACGAAAATTCAGATTAACAAAATTTTAGAGAAGCTAAAAGAAGTGCTTAGATTTTAAAATATTTCAAAGTTGAACAAAACTAATTATTTCACAGAGTAAAGTACTTCTAGAATTGAAATTTAGAACTAAAAACTTAATTCTTTAGGGTCAAAATCAAAATTAAAAACTCATTCGAATATTTGTTTCGAGCTACAACAGATTTTTATGTATGAACACTTTAAGCCTTTGATCATTTTACCCCACCAGACCCTAAGGATTAAAATTGACTTGATTAATCTCAGAGAAAGTGTTTTTAGATTTAAATTGCGCATTTTTACTTTGAATACAATAGCAAATAAAAAGTGAAAAGCAAAGGTTTTTGTCAAAAAAAAAAAATTGAAACATTTTTTTTTTATTTCTGCTTAAAAAAAAATAGTTCTAAAGAAAAACGGAACTCATTAAGTGCTTTTGTGTTCTCGCGAAAACCAACGAAGCATTTTTGCTTTAATTTGTTAGTGCAATCTACATAGAAGTACCTTCATTTTCAAGAGAGAAAAAAGGTATATGATTTTTAAAAAGTATGAAATTCGTGTGCCATTTTATATTTTTGCTAAAAAAAATCATAGACTGAACTCACAAAGCAGCAATGATAATATGGAAGGGAAAAAAGTTAAATTATTTTGAATTCCTCAGCATTTCATATTTAGCACTTCAAATCGATAAAAGTTTTGCAATGTTTGCATTCTTCTGTTTAATGGAAGGCGCGAAGAATTTCTCCCTTGATTAAATAAAACCGGTTTAAAGCGGCTTTTTCTCTCCTGTGGAAATGAAAAGAGCTAACGGTCATTAAATGTCAGCAAAACTTAAGCTTTTTTGGTGATTAAAAAAAACAGTCGGAAATTTAAGGAAAATGTCATTTTAAGGACAGTGAAACTGCAATTAATAAGTTCTTGTGAGTTAGATTATCTTTAGCAATTAATTGGTTTTAAAATATTGATTGAAACAATATGCCAGTAGTTTTTTTCTTTTTAATGGCGGATTTGTTTATTTGACTTGTTTACCTTTTCGTTCTTATTTCTTTTTTCTTATGTTCTAAAAGATATAAGATTACGATTATCGTAAATTCTATTCCAGAATCAATTATCCCTGCAAAATTAGAAAACAATCCTTAACCATGATTTTAATTGCTTTAAGAGGCACGAAATAAAACATTTTTACGGTTTATAGTTTTACATTTGTAACGAAAAAAGGCATATGTAGTAAATTTGAACAAACATCGTGAAAATGTAATTAAAATTTTGTTCTGGAATATCATTGAAATAAATAGTCAGGATAGATAAAATGCAAAATACCAAATAAATCAAGAAGAAATTTCATGTCATGATGGAATCTTTTAACCCTCTTGTGACCCTGAACTAACAAAGGACACTCCTGTAAGAGAGTTAAGCCTCCATTCTCTGTGGAAATGTGTGCGTTGTGAATGGCTGACTACACAACGAATCGGGTCTTATGGCAAGTGTGTTAAACTAAATCAGACTTCCACCCAAATAGTGCTCGTAAAGAAAAAAAATGGAATGGAAGCCGCACTAATTCTACTTTAAATAGGGAGGATGTATATACTCGTGCTCTGGCACCCAAGTGGTATGATTAACAGCTTCACAAAATAGCTACATTTTGTTTTGAAATTACACCATTCCTTATTATACAAAAGGCAGATAAGACCTTAAAACAACTACAATACAAGAATCATCCTTAAAATGCTCGACGGATGCCAAAATATTATTTTCAACCAAGTGGTGCTGTTTATCTGGGAAAAATAATTCATTGTTTAAACTGCTAAATGATCGTTATTTGTTTTTCGGTAAGTAAATATTTTCTTATCCTTTCGTCTATACATATCATGTGTATGTTTTTTTACTAGTTTCAAACAAATACGTTTCTTAAAAAAAATAATAATGACAGACTGGATTTTCTAACGAAGGTTGTAAAAAATGGAAAGATAATTAAAAGTAAAATCTTTTTTGTGCATGATTAAGAGTCGAATGAATAAAAGGAATTGGAATTTGCCAAAAATCCCAGTAAGCCCAAATTCATTTATATATGACTTTGATTCCCGTACAGATTGATTAAAAGCCGAATTAGAGCATTCTTTCTCGATTTCCACGGTGAAAATATACTCACCCGTCTGTAAATATCGGCAGCAATCGGAAGACCTTTTTTTAGCTCATGATGTAATTAATTAAGAACTGGATTTATATCCTTTTTTAGCATACTTTTAAATAAAATTCTAAGCTTTTCACGCGGTTTAATTGTTGACAGACGGTACAGTCCAAGAAACCTCAATGGCTCAAAATTTTTATTTGTAGTTATCTTCTATTTGTAAACAAATAAAATGCTCGTAAATATTTAAGCAAGTCTTTAAAGGTTATTTTCATATATCGCCCCTGATTGTGCTTTTACGAGTAACAAAACTTAGCAAAAGAAAGAGCTGGATACAGAAATAGTTTATGGAATGGATCAAGAAAAGTGAAAGTGTGCCTCCCCCCACCCCCGCGACAGCCTTGTTCTCCTAAAAAAAGGTTGCTTTAAAATGTTTTTAAAGAACCTTCAAAGACAAATATTTTTTTTAAGTAAAAAAAACGTTGCGTACTAAATTGCTTCGAATGTGGGGGTTAAACACATTTTCAACATTTTAAGCCTATTCATCATTAAACCTTTTATAATTTCACTAAAAAGTTGTAAAAATACACGGTAGAAGTTTTTTTAGAAACGGTTTCTTAGAAATGTTGTTATAATGATTAAAACAGGACAACTGTTCTATTAAAAGAAGAACTAATGAAAAAGTCTTGATATTACGTTACCCTTGAATTCGAAATTCGTGACTTTCTTGCCTTCTTTTACACTGACCGCCTACTGCAATATTACTCCCTCCAAAGCAATTTCCTACATACGTGCTTCATTTTAAAAAAAGTTTTAAAATTTTCTACTTAAGTTTTGAAGAAATAAACGAAAAAAAAAAGATAATGGAGAAAAATTATTTTTAACTTTAGGGAGGGACCAGTTATTTTTTTATTTTTGAACGTTCATTTATACACACACTGCAAAAATAAACTTGTTTTTACAGTATAATACTGGCAGCCGAGGTTCTAGTTTGAAACTAAAGTGCACGGTAATGAACTAAAATTAGCAATTTTATAGTTTATTACTGTAAAATTAGCAATTTTTACAGTTTATAACTATAAAATTAGCTGTATTGTATTGTAAAAACAACATTCACTTTTAGATTAGTACCACAGTTTATTACAATTTTACAGTTTATAATATAAAATAAACTGTATTTTTCTGTAAAAACAACAGTAAAATATTGGCAGCATAGGTTCCAGTTTAAAACGGTAGAATGCACAGTTGTTTACTACTGTAAAACAGCAATTTTACAGTTTATAAGTGTGAAGTTATCAAGTTTACTGTTTATTGCTGCAAAATTAGCACCTTTTACAGTTTGTTACAATAAAATTAGCTGTATTATACTGTAAAAACAACATCGACTTTTTAGTGCATATACCTCATCTACGGGGCAACGTAAGTGTGCATCTCTCCCTCTCGAAAACGTGGATAACCAAGAGAACCTGATTCCTACCTCCCAAACTGGGAACTCCGTACTACTGATATCCCGAGGAGGTTTCCCATCGCCTCCACCTTAATAATTCATTCATAACAGCAAGGCAGCGCATCTGTTGTCGGCCTGATCGAATAAGCAGCGAAAAACCGATCAATACAACGTCGAGAGATAATAGAGGATGTGGACGGGCCAGGAGGTATTTGTGCACAGACGGAATCCTTATTAAAGTAGACGCTGCTCCGGCCTTGCGTCTGAGAGAGAGAATTTATTTATTTATTTATTTATTTGCTTCCTTCTTTTTTACCTTCCGAGCGGATTCTGCGATTTATTGAGATTGGTTAGTTTTATCTCACTCAGAAACGTGACTTTTTTTCGTACTATTCTGAAAGAAGTTAAATAGAGAAAGAAGTTAAATGTTACTATATAAATGTAAAAAAAAATATTTTAAAAAGTCGAAAAAAGTAGTAAATAAAAAAGAATCAATAAGGGGAGATTCATCGACTGCGAAATAGTAATAATAATAATAATAATAATAATAATAATAATAATAATAATAATAATAATAATAAAACAACAACAACAACAATAATAATAATAATAATAATAATAATAATAATAATAATAAAACAACAACAACAATAATAATAATAATAATAATAATAATAATAATAATAATAATAATAATAATAATAATAATAATAATAATAATAACAACAACAACAATAATAATAATAACTATTTTATTATTGTTGCTGTTGTTGTTGTTTTATTGTTATTAATATTACTATAACAACAATAATATGCAAAATGACAAAGCGAAGAGTTAACACGCGTAAAAATAACCACTGTGGGTGGGGGGCTTAGTGTCAAAACCAGCTCATGAATCTTCAAGAGCGTTTTTTTCTCCCCCATCATTTGATGCTCCATTGGGGAAAACTCCACAAAGCGAGTTTGAACGAAACTCTCTCAACCAAGCCGAAAACTGCTGTAAAAAGCCGTTTTGTTTCAAAACAATTCAATGCATCATACTGTTACTACTCTGCCACTGTAAGAACGAACGGGTAACATCAACAACATTCTCCTCAGAAATTGCTCAACTAACTCATATTTTTAGCAGTACAAGATAATCCATAGCATAAAAGTTAAAAATCGCATCATTTTAGTTGGTATTTGAATGGGAAGTTGAAAAATAACAAGAAGTTCTGTCAAGAACTAAACGAGCCTACTTTCCCGTACATCGACATAGGCATTGTAGCATCTGATCAATATTCTCTTGATTATCTAAAACTAAAAATTATGTCAAACATATCTTTTTGCACTTAAAGCTGATTTCTGAAAGCAAAATATACCCCTCTCATCAGATAAAATAGACACGTAAAAAGTAAATAAACGAGTCAATAAAGTTTTGTCGCACCTTTAAAAGAATGTAACTGCTATAGTTCTTCCGTAGAAAAATTCCACAATCGTTTTCAAAAGAAAAAAAAAATAAATAAAATAAAAGTACAAAGAACTTCAAAACACATTTTATCAAAGAAAGAAAAAAAAACTCGTTCGTTAATAAAATGTCTTGAATTTCATTTTTAATCCGTTGCCAGTTGTTGAATATAAATAAGGAATAAAATGCTCTCGTGAATGAAAAATTTTTGTTAACAAAAAAAATCGTCTGGTAAAAAAAAATAATAATAAATTAAACAAAACAAATAAATAAATATACAAAAAATCGTCTGCCCAGTCAGTCATTCTTTCTGAAACTGCATTTCCGCCACGTTTGCGGAGTCGGAGTCGGAATCAGAGTCCTCACAGAAGATTATTCAAAAAAGTACTTTACAATACATTATTTATCAAAACCATTTTCTTACAAAGTTAGTTTGAAGGAAATCCGCCTTGAAGTTCAGAATCAACATTCAATTTAAATTTCTCCGTAGGCGCTCATGTTAAAATGTTTTCTGAACGGTTCATCATTGAACGAAAAATGGTTCAAATTGAAAAGTGAAATATAGGAATGAGCCTCTCCGAGATCTTTCGAACAAAAAAAAGTTTATTCAATTCGGACGGTTCACTTAAAAGTTATTAGGTGGGGAAAGGTTGTTTGAACAGTTCAATGTTGAACAAAAAAAATGTTCAAACTGAAAATTTAAATACGGTAATGAAGCATCCTTGCTGAGATCTTTTGAACAAAAAAAAGTTTGTTCAAATCAGACGGTTCACTCAAAAGTTATTAGGGGTGAGAGCTTGTTTGAACGGTTCAATGTTGAACGAAAAATTGTTCAAATCGGAAATTTAAAAACGGGAATAAAGTATTCTTGATAAGATCTTTCGAACAAAAAAAACTTTATTCAATTCGGACGGTTCACTTAAAAGTTATTAGGTGGGGAAAGGTTGCTTGAACGGTTCAATGTTGAACGAAAAATTGTTCAAATCGAAAATGTAGATACGGGAATGAAGTATCCTTGAAAAGACCTTTCGAACAAAAAAAAGTTTGTTCAAATCGGACTGTTCATTCAAAAGTTAGTATCGCGGGACCGGTTGTTTGAACGGCTCAAAGTTGAACCAAAAATTGTTCAAATCGAAAAATCAAATATGGGAATGAGCTGTACTCGCCGAGATCTTTCCAACAAAAAAAAGTTTGTCCAAATCGGAATGTTCATTCAAAAGTTATTAGGGGGGGACAGACAGACCGACAGACCGACCGACCGACAGACCGACCGACCGACAGACCGACCGACAGACCGACCGACGCACAAATTCCCCATCTCAATACCCTACTTTCAAATTTTTAATTTTTCGATATTTATGTCATTTTTTTGTTTCTTTTTGACTTTTTTTTACTTGGCGATATTTTTTGAGCTTGGCGATATTTTTTGGACTTGGCGACATTTTTTAGATGCATTAAGCCAATTTTAATGCTTTTTTTCGTCTCTTTTATTTTTAACGGGAAAGTAGGCTAAAAATGAAACAAGCCCAATTTACTTCAAAACCAACTCAAATAATTTTTCTTTGTACATAATTGCATAATGCTGCCAGCTCACAAAAGAAAAGAAAAATTAAGCCATACTTCAAATGCTTTTCAAACGGAAAAAAAATCTTTCGGAAAAATAAAGCAGGCAACGCGCGGAACATTTTTTAATATTATTATTTATATTTATTTATTTAGTTAGTTTCCAATGTAAAATTTTCAAAATGGATTTCAATATAATTTTGATACTAACCACTGCATTCATCAATGCAAAAAAAGCAAAATATTTAATTTTAGAGAATGAATTTCACTGGCCACAACAAAGTGAAATCAATAAACCATCCTGATTTCTAAAAAAAACTGAAAATTTATAATTGCCTCTCGTCTGAAGTCAGTTTGAATGGACAAAAGAGGCTGAGCTACAGACTACTTAGTAAAATCATGAACGAGGTTGCGACAAAAGCACAAAAGCAAAGCCTGAAACTGTGTTCAACGAGTTTAACTATTATAAGATCGAAGGAGCAATAATTAGTATTTTCAGAATGTCGAACAACGACGAATTTTAATCTCGAAAAAGAGTTAGTGATAATATTTTTTTCAACGTAAGTGTATTGAGGACCAATTTGATACAAAAGAAAAAGATGAGACAAGTTTAGATTTTAGAAGAGGTTTTGGTGTTTGCAGAATTTGACATCTGTAAAAGGTCACTAATAAGTTTTAGTTTCTTATTGAAGAACTAGAACAAAACCTAAATACTTGATAGAATTTGAATGCTTGTGAAAGTAATCTTTAACCTTTTCACTTCCATGAAAAGAGTTAACACAACAACCGAAAAGTTTCAAGGACATTTACTGCGGATATCATATCGACGCAGTAAAATATTTTCATAGGAAAAATGTCTCTTTATTTGCATTTCCACTGTCTCTTTGTCAACATCTTCATGCAGCTAGCTAGTTTAGAGAAGATCTTTGACCTTCAATAAAGGTGATTGGTATCGGCGTTAGAAGCTTCAAATGCCAAAAGTAGGAGGAGCCAACTTTTCGACATAAATTGCTTTACTTCGGAAATTGAATTTAACCCCGCCCTCTTTTCAACACTGACAGATTAATATTGTTTCGACCTTTTTTTTTTTTTTTTTGTAGGACTCTACTTTAGTGTCAGATATTATGTTGAGTGCTTTTTAATAAATATTTAAATATGTACGTGCCCTAAGACTCTCTAGTTTCAGTGTTAGGGAAAAAAATAAGATACATGCTTTAACTTTTAAGCCAATCAAGCCTTAAACTTAAGTTATAGCTAAGCTTCATGTTCAGTAATTATTTCACTGTTAAATTTTTTATCTCGTAAGTTTTCCAGTTTTTCCTTTCAAAATTTCAATCTTTCTGCTGGTTAAAAAGTCGAAGGTTTTTTTCTTCTTCCCAACCCACCTTCCACCTCATCCTTAAAAATTTCTTTTTTCTGTGGAATTATCCCTCGATATTGTTTGACCACCGACGAAATTACTGAAAACGAAATAGCTGATACTTTGGCAAAAGGAGCAAGACAATTAAATACCAACAGAGTTACCAAAGTCACTCTCTGCGATATTAATTCTGTAGCTAGAGCAGAACCAATCGACAAAAAAATCAAAATAAAATTCCAAATTCCAGAAATCAGTACCAGTAGAACCCTTACCAGTACATTAACAAGACTTAGGACAGGACACTTCAGGGGGATGAAGATACATAAAGACGGGACAAGAAAGTATTGCCTCTGCAAAAATTGCCCAGATGCAGAACTAAGCCCCAAGCACCTTTTCAACTGCCCCGTTATGATGGCCCAATTGCAACAAATAAGTGACAATCCGTGACCAGAATTATACAAAGAAAATTGTCTTCGTATCGCTGATGCTGTTCATAGGACCATCGGTCCTATTTAATTTTCTATCTGTGACATGAAACCAACCACCAACCGACGAAATGGAAAAACTAACATCCAGTTTGTAATCGGAAATGGACGTATTATTAGTTTGAAAGGAGGCCAGTTTTCTTTCACAATTGTATTTTATCCTGAAAATTACAGTTGAGCCTCAATAACTTGAAGCCCTATGTTTCGAATATTCCTTTATTTCGAAATTTTAATTAGAATCCGAACTCTTGAATTGGAACTTTCTATAGTTCGAATTACCGATAGCTCGAAGCTTTTAACCGGTCAATTGGGACTTTGTGTTATCGAGACTCGACGTAATTAGAATCACATTGGTATGAACGAAACACGAATATCAAATTTGTCCTTTTCCTCCTAATTCAAAAAGTTAAATTTACAATAACTGGCACTTGCCTACTCCGTGGCAAACGTAGTTATAGAGCATTTACTGTTTCTGTGACCGTGTTCTGTAAGACTTCTTCAAACCATCAAGGAGTATTTTCATTTCTTGAAAAAAATTCCAGCAATAGTTGCTTTCTATTATTATTATTATTATTTTATTTTTATTAGTATTATTTTATTATTATCATTATTCTCATTATTTTAATTATTATTATTATTATTATTATTATTATTATTATTGTTATTATTATTATTATTACTGTTATTATTGTTATTGTTGTTTTCTTTTTGCATATTAGTATCGTTACATCTTTTATTATTATTATTTTTGATATTGAGCAAGTTTACGAATATCATTCTTTAATGGTACATTGGGGAGAAAATCCCGTAAAACGGTTTTTCTTACCAGCATACTATCGACACAGTAAAACTGCTCTAAGAGTTTCCAGAGTTATGTAATCCCTAAATAAAACTTTTGAAAATTATCTTCAAAAATATTTTTTCTTTTGAAAGTAGAATTTTATGCACAAAAACTTTTGCACGAATTTTATGCACGAAAAAAAAATGTGCGAGCCTATTCTATTAATTTGTAAAATCTTTTCTCAAAACTAATTACTACTTTAAGACAGATGCAAAATAAAATTTTGCTTGTTGTAATTTCATGAAATTCTACTAAACTAATAAAGCTTCCTCAAAAATAAAAATTTAACATTTTTAGCTAAACTATTACACCACTTCTTTTTTCCTGAAAATTTTGCTAAATTTGATTTTTTTTTAAATAATCTTCATACAAAATCCGCTATTTTAAACTAATATTTTTCACAAAAACCTTTCTGTTGAAAAGAACACAAAGCAAAATTCCACAGCCAAAAGAATAAACTTTACTTGGAGCAAGAGTTTGAAAAATTTGATTTAAGAAAAAATTTTCTTTGTCAAAACAATAATGATTTAAAGCAGGCAGTTTACAAAAAGTCTTTCTTAGAAAGGTGTTTTTAAATCACAATTTATTTATTAAAAACTTATTAAATGAAAACCTGTCACTAAAGTTAGACCTTTTACAAAAATTAACTCGTTAAAAAGAAAGCCTTTAAAGTTTTTCCCTTCAAACTACCGTTAAAAATTCCTTTTTCAACAGCATGTTCCTAAAATTTCAAGGTTCAGGATCCGTTGCTTCCTTTAAATTAAGTGTGTTAAGCTCTTTAAATTAGATACTCTGCAGGTGCCTGCGACTTGATAAAAAAGAAACCAGACTCTAAATAAAACTGGACATTTTATCAAAGAATTTAACATTAAGTTTTTACACGAAAACTAGCCACAAACGCTTGTGTCTTCAAAATAAAAAACTCCATAGCTCTTAGTTGACTTTTCAAACTTTATTTTCAAATAAATAAGCATTAAAATTTTAATGTTCGTGTACATAAAAAAGGAAAACAAAAGAGATTAATGTTAGGGTTGGTTAGGGTAAGTGGACCCCCTTTTTAGAACAGTTCGTTTTCAAAGCCTTATACAACAGCTTTAAAGCAAAAAAAGTTCAAACTTGTTGACTTATTTTATCTTGGACATTATTAATAAACACAAGTTCAGCATTATTTCCTAAAAAAATGCTTTTAATGTTTTTAACTATCGTATTCTTTAACAAATGACGTGGGAAACTCACTTTCCCCGTAAGAAGGGGTAAGTGGGCCAACCCCCATTTACTTATATTTAAAGTGAGCATATCTAAAAAAGGGGTTTGCATGTCCTACCTGATAAAGTATGTAACATTTTAGCAGGAAATACTTTTTTGCAGATGTATCCATTCACGAGATATCTACTTATAGTCTGGTGAATAAAGGGTTTGAAAAAACAAAAAAAAAAAAACATGTAGTTTTAAAAATTGGCACACAGGTACAGGAAGGTCTCCTGATGAACATACTAAAAGTCCCTGGTGGTGAGGGGGAGCTCGCAGCGCCACCTGGTGTTTTATGGGTGTTTTTTCAGTTTTCGTCTTATATCTCAAAAACTATTTACTCTCGAAAAAAAATGTCAGTAATGAATTAAAGAGCATAAAATTTTCTTTAAAACGCTTTTTTTGTTTTTATTATAGCTATAATAGTTGCCGAGATATTAAACTTCAAAGTTTGTCAATTTTTAAAAAACCCACTATTTTTCCCCTCGTTTCTATTTTTGGAGCCGCCTCAGTGATGATATGATTCTTTTCTTTTTTCGACATGAAGTAGTACCGGTCATTAAAGTGATTTGATTTCTTGAAACGGGGATGCATAGGTTGTGGAGGAAAGAGCCGAGGAATGAAGGAGGACCAAAATATGTGCTAGTTCACTATTTTTCCCTCTTCCATAGTTCAGCACACGAAGGCCCAAAATAATGGTGAAAAAATAATAATATAGTTTTAAAAATTGGCACACACTTGCAAAAAGGGCTCCTGATGAACGTACTAAAAGTCCTCGGTGGTAGGGGGTGCGCTTGCAGCGCCACCAGGGATTTTGGGTGCATTTTTTCATTTTCGTCTTATATCGCAAAAACTATGCGTTCGCCAGCATAATCAAAGTCCAAAAAAGGTTTAAGGAAAATGTCATTTTAAGGACAGTGAAACTGCAATTAATAAGTTCTTGTGAGTTAGATTATCTTTAGCAATTAATTGGTTTTAAAATATTGATTGAAACAATATGCCAGTAGGCCCCAAGGTCCAAAAAAAAGTCCCACGAAACCCAAATATATGCAAAACCATTCATTGTGATGAAATATAACATGATCAGTACAAAAAAAGTACAAAAATCATATGCGCGTTTCAGTTTTAAGGGGGGGTAGCCCACTTACCCCAGCGGCCCAGTTACCCGAACCAACCCTACATAAAATATAGGGCTTGAACGAAAAAAATGACCGATTTCTTTTTTAAACTATTACCTCTCTCCTCTTTTTTAAACTATTACTCACACTAAAGTAACTGATACACGAAAATAAAGAAAACATAACAAGTTTGTTTTCAATTTACAAATGCTCGAGGTTAACAGCTTCAAAGTGTCTTTGACGCAGCCCATAAAGAGAAACACACGGAATGCGGGGCAGGGCACTTCCCGGAAAAAAGGCACTTTAGTTCAGTTAAAAAGGGACTTTTTGTCAGAACTTTAAAATTAAAAAGGTGCTTTTCATTTTTTTAATACAATGTAGATACAAAATCCAAGTATTTTACAGAAATTATTTTATGAATTAAAAAAGTTATTTAATGTTTAGTTTAAAAAATTTTCTGAAAACATTAAAATATTCAACTTTATATTCTAATCAACCTCAAGCAAATAAAAGTAAAAACGAGGGAGTTCTGTATTAAGGCAGCTTTTGCTTGAACCTTTATCTTTCGGGGAAAAAAGTTTGTTTTTATGATAATGGTTTTGTTAAAACTTTAACTTTACATAGAGGGCCCATTGAAAAAAATGTGAAAAGGAGGACAGCGTGCATCAAATGTTAACTCAAATTTGGCAGGGATCTGCGGCCTCTTAAAAATACGTGGGGGAAATATTCCGAAAAAGCATGAGCTTTTAACGGAAGAGGATGCAGAGAAATGGTTCGAGAAAAAAACTTTTTATATCGTGAAACTTTTTATATCATTCATATCATTAAAGTTTTTTTTAATAATTTCTCACACGCCTATGTGTATGTGAATGTATTAAGAGAGTGTCACGCCTGTGATTCATTACGTCTCAGATTTTTCCAAAAAATTACCAAATGTTTATTATCTTATTGAAAGACCAAAACCAGAATGTTTTGCTCTAAAGTTGAGTTGTTTAGTTTTTATGGACCCCTAAAGGTGAAGGTGCGGGCATCAAAAATTAAGCGGATTTTCAAGACATGGAAGTTGCTGTGAGTCAAAACTCTTACCAGGAACTTTTGAACTCCAATTTTCTTTTTGTATATGGAACACAGAAGGTTCAAACTTTACAAAATGACTGTTAAATTTGAGGTAAGTTGTTTCCGTAAGTTCAGTGAAGGCCCTCAAAACAAGGCATTTTTGACTGTTTCAGCATTTTTGAGTTCAAAAACAGCTTGTACATTTCAGTTGCCACGGCAAAAGTAGTGTCGTTTGAAAGGCCAGTGTAAGCATTTTAAAAATTTTTTTAAAAAACCGAGGAAAGTTCAACGTGCTTTTAGTTGCGTAAGTCCGAAATATAAAAAATGTCATATTTTACCGATATTCAAACGGTCATAACTTCCTCTGCCAACAATATATTGAAAAAAAATTTTTGCCAATATCATACTCTATTCTTTGTCTTAACAGAACAGTTGAGTCCTTTGATGCGAAATGTTAAAATTATTTTTACAAAAAATGTATTTTTGCCTGTGCATTTTTTGCAAAAAAATTTTAAACATTTGGTAAATTTTCGGAATAAATCTGAGATATCATGATTCACTTCATAATGTTAGGCGTGACAGTTTCTCAGATTCTTGCTCTTAATGCATTAATAGTAAAAAAATAGACAACTTTTTTTAATTACAATTAGAGTCAATTTACGCAGAATAAGTGATTTTTATTGTTAGCTTTTCATTCATGACTGATGAAAGAAAAATTATTTCTAAAATTCTTAGTGATTTGCATTTCTGAGTAGAATATAAGAAATTAAGTATGGTGGTGCTTAAATTCCAATTTGAGTAACAGACATACTGTAAAGTAGCAAAAATCCTACCAAACATCCGAAAAATCAAAAATCTGAACGCGCATATCGAAGCTCTCTCAACCTAAAGCTCGAGATTTTCAAACCAGTTCAAATGAGTTTTTTTTTCTCAGAAAGTAACTCAGTTTTGCGTGAAGTCGGTACATTTTCAGGAAGCTCCTTCAATTTCCTTTGTTTAGTTAGTATTTAATAATTCCTTGGACACATGAATACAGTGCTGTACACTGCAAAAAATGAGCTGTTGTTTTTACAGTATCATACTGGCTGCCGAGGTTCCAATTTAAAACTGTAAACTGCACAGTAATAAACTGAAAAATTAGCAATTTTGCATTTTCTGACTGTAAAACTAACAATTTTACAGTTTATTGCCGTAAAATTTAGCTGTGTGCTCTACAGTAAAATCAGTAGTATAATACTGGCAGCAGATGTTCCAGTTAAAAACTGCAAAATGCACTGTAATAAACTAAAAGTAGCAATTTTACAGTTTATCACTGTAAAATTAGCAATTTTAGTTTATTTTTGTAAAATTTACAATTTTTACGGCTTATTACTATAAAATTGGCTGTATTATACTGTAAAAACAGCATTCATTTTTTACAGTGTAAATATTTTTCATCTTCCTTGATATTCAGTGAGCAATGTGAGTTTTTTTTGTGCAATTAGGACAGTATGTTATATTTATACATTTTGTATGACCACAATATCTGATTAAATGATATGCTATTTTTCTAAGCATAAATCCTAAACAAAATAAAATATGGTAAATGAAAATGTATTTTTCAAATCCCTGCTTTCTGATTCAATAGCAATGTTTTTTTTTTTTTTTTTGTGTGTTTCTGGCATTTTAATAGCAATTAACATATTTGACTTTCACTTACAGATTAGTGTCAAAATGTCAAAGCTCAAAGTATTGAAAGTACAAATGTTCTATTTGCTATTTATTAATTTATTTTCACCCATCACTTTCATTTTTCTTCAGAAAAAATACATGACTTATTGTTGAATGTACATTATCAAATGAATATTTTTATGCATAATTTATCAGTGCATAAATAGATTTAAATGCTCAAGAACAACTTCAGTCATTGCTCAAAAGTGGTTACTTTATCTCAAAATTGTTGGCATTTAGAATCGTTTAATAAAAGATATCATCAGCACAGAAAAAAGAACATTATGATATTAATAAATATTTCTGCTTGAATAGGTTAGCATTTCATCTAATTACAAGTACGCTCTAACTTGGGGATGAACGTAGGAAATTTAAAAAAAGAAACGCGTGATGCAAACCATTCCAAAATGATGAATTAAGATCCTCTGCACTTCAAAATAAATAAACAAGAAATATTTACCTAAAATCAAGTCGTCTATCGTTGAAGGTTAATCCCAATCATGCAGCTCTTTCAATACGCGGAAGGATATACAAGTCGGTGAAACCTTTATACTTAGTTTCCACTTTGACAGACGGTATAGAGTGCGCTCTACAGCGATGAAAATATCGGGAGCGAGCGGAAATTTCAGTTCTGAGAACCACCCGTTGAGTCTGAGATGAGATGATATTCCAGTCGATTTGTTTGATGGGGTGGGTTTTTGGGGGGTTTAGGAAGAGTTCTTTACTTTTTGAAGTGTCCGGGTTTGAAGAAGGTGGATTTGTGGATGATCTGATTCTGGACTGTAATCAATAAATCGTGAGAAAAAAGAATTAGGTCTATCGTGCCATCTGTTGGGGAATCTGGTAGTTATTTGGGAAAAGTGGGGCTGCTTTTAAGTCCTTTAAATACACCGTTAGTTTCGGTTGTAGTTCATTCGAATCCTCATTGTAAAAGATCTTTCCTACTTAGAGAGGAAAAAGGAGAAACTTTCGAAAACGAGAGAGAGAGAGTTCTGGGTATTCTAAATTAACGTACCTTATCTCGTACTTATTTTCGTTGAATTCAGTACATATAGCACGCTTTTGGAGTACAAAAATGAAAATTGTTGAGTAGTTTAGGGTAACAAGTTTAAAAATAAATGAGTTTAGAAAATAGATGTTTTTTAGGCATCAAAAAGAAAATATAGAGAGAGCGAGCGAAATTTTATTTCGTCGTCTAAAGTTCGATAGCAGCATTCTCTTCTTAACACTGATCCAATTAGGAGAAGAAGGTGGAATAAAGAGGAAAAAGGTAATGAAGAAAAAGTAATATATATAGAGAGAAGCATAGTCTGACATAAATAATAAACAGAGGATAAAAATAATAAACAAAATATCCCTTTCTCTAGATGTGTCTATGTTTTAATATGTTGATTTATTTATTTTCTAAAGAAAAGAAAAGAAATGTCATTCAAAATTGGCATTCTGAAATAATATGAGAAATAGAAACTAACTTCAGAATTTGCAGCATAAATTTGTTTTCTCAACTTCTATAGTTGTACATTCCTTAATTCACCCCAGCACTTTATCGTACATAATAGATTTTTCTCTAGTAGTGCGGACTAGCGACCCCAGGATAAGCATTCATTCTTTCATTTTGCTCCATTATCCACGAAGAGCTATTACCATTTGGTAATTTGATCTCACAGGATTCCGACAGATGGAGGCCTGTAAAAGGAATCTTTTACAGGCAGAATAATTATGCGTCAAGGCGATTTTCTGCATCTTAGAAATCCATCGACTATAGCCGAGTTTAGGCCCGCGCCTAAAGCGTAAGAGGTCAGTGCAAAATCACTACACCACCCAGATAAACTACACCATCAAGCACGATATCAAAAGTGTTATCACTTTCACAAACGTTTTTTAAATTCATTTCCTGGTTATAGTCTAATGTTCCACTCTTTCCTTCTTTCTTCTTAAAAAATCGCGTATTGCTCATCAAGCTCACTTGACGGAGGCTGGTGTTCCTTTAATTCAACAGATTACCATGACGACGAAAATAAGTCTAGCTCGTCATTTTTAATCTTTATTTAGAGACTCATTTTCATTGTTATAGATACAAATCACCTTCGGTTTGCGTTTATTATTATTACTATTGTTATTCTTTTTTAAGGTTTAACTCAAGTAGATATTACATAAAAATTAAGTTTCTTTGTGTAAAATCACATTTAAAATCACATTTTTAGGCAAACACCTATATAGATGAGCTTAAATAGCAAAATTTCATCTGAAAACAAAATTTCCAAATGACTAAGTTTCATCATTTAAGATTGATAAGAAGTAAAAACCATAACGGTGTAGGTTTTAAATATAATCTTTATGCTATGTATAAGGGTGTCAATTGGTCAGATAACCATGTCTTTATTATCCCATTCTAAATATCGTTTGTTTGTTTGTTTGTTTTTTTAATGGATACGTTTCGTACTCAATTCCAAGAAAATCTCCATGTTTATATGACGGATGAAGTTTTCTACGTGTTTCCATTCTATTCCATTTGAAGACACATGAATCCGATGAGTAAGGTCCCATCGCAATTCGTGATTCCGAAAGCATCACTTATATTCAAGATGCAAAATTTTAAATGAATGCCTGAGGCTTGATTCTGGATTTTTAATATTTTCACCACAGCTTTGACGAGCAGTTAGAAAGCAGAAATTGGAGGAATGCAGATGGCTTTGTTTTATAACACAGAAATCTAGTTTCATGCACTTAACCCATTAATGCCTAGTGTCCCTTTTTAGGGACGGTCCAAAAAAGGGTTTAAATTTCCCCAAAATGAACATTTCAACCAAATACTAGTGTTCAATTAGTACCTTGGTATAGTTTCAATTCGTTATTAACAGATTGCAGCACATGACCATTGTAAAGTGTATTCTGTAGCAGTTTTAATTAGAGATGGAACGAAGCGGCATTTGGCCGAAGCGCCGAATACCGAAGCTTCGGCCAACTAATGGCCGAAGCTTCGGCCGAAGCTTCGGCTGGCTCTCATATTGAAGTTTTTGGATTAAATGCATAATAAATGCGTAGAGTTTTATACTTTTCTCCATATGTTTTAATATTCTTAGCGTTACACAATATTTTCAGCTTATTGTGGCATTCTTAAATTGATTTCATTAATTAAAGTTTATTTTTATTTTGGTTGTTTTTATTTTAATGTTCTTAGTATTGCACAACATTTTCAGCTTACTGAGTCATTCTTAAATTAATTTCACTTTTTCAAA
The DNA here is from genome assembly GCA_038373865.1 of Uloborus plumipes. Taxonomy (NCBI): domain Eukaryota; kingdom Metazoa; phylum Arthropoda; class Arachnida; order Araneae; family Uloboridae; genus Uloborus; species Uloborus plumipes. Next base: position 42,719 of record JAXGGA010004423.1, on the reverse strand, counting down.
GTTTTCTTGTTTTGTTTTGCTTTATACTGCTAGTACAAGAAAAGACGACATTACTATTTTTGTTTTGCAAATTAGTAGTAGGAAGCTCTACTTGGAACATGAAAAGCTCAGTCTGCAATTCAGTTGATGTTTTATAATAAAAAAACTGATATGATCATGTATTATACCATAGAACTACCCAATCTACTACTATTTACGCTGTGTTATATATTTATCTTAATATTCTTAATGCAAAATGCTTCAGTTTTTGGTGAATTTGAAAAAATAGTAGGGTAAAAGCACCAGTAGTCGGCTATTTAAGAGAACTTTTGTTGATCTTGGCTAACCTAGAACTTTCAGCTATCAATACAGTAACAAAAACAAGTAAAACTTTACAAGGATGAACCTTTCTGATAGTGAATCATCTACTTGTTTCAGAAATTAAAAAAAAAATTATGTTAAAATCCAAGCTGTTGTCAACACTAGTAAATGCTCCAGTAGTCGGCCACAGAATCATCTTACCTGAAAAATAAGCAGAATCGCAATCTTGGATGATGGGCACACCATTCAAAATGAAATGACTCATTACTAATTCAAGAAAAAGTACCCGAAACTTAACTGCCACTGATTGATGATTGAGGATAAGTACATGAATGTGTGAATGCGTCATATCTGATTTTGAATTAAAAATGTACTACTATTTATGAGGAGTTTTATGTCATTGTGGCCGACTACTGGAGACTGGCCGACTACTGAAGCACTTACTCTATCATGCATTTTTTTTTACTTGTTTTTCATTCGCTGCATAAATTTCAGGCCGAAGCGGCCGAATCACAACTCATGCTTCGGCCAGACCGAAGCTTCGGCAAATTGGGCAAATTGGCCGAAGCTTCGGCCCGGCCGAAACTTCGTTCCATCTCTAGTTTTAATATGATCTTTATCAAAAATCACATCGTTCACAATCTCAAGAAAAAAGCTGAGTTTTCAAAGTTATTCCCTGCTTCCCAGTTTAAGTTCATTGATGATTTTATTTCTTCTTATTAAATGTCTTTTTAAATATTATATCGTAGGCAGAAAAAAATTTTAGTAAAAAAAGTATGTACCCTCTGGGGTCTATCGTAACTTTTAAGGGACGATTTTTCTTTCCTTAATAAAAAAAATATTTTTTACATAATATTTTTTTTATTATTTTTCCTGTCCATTAAACACTGTTTGTAACCAGTATACAAAATATCTTTGGAAAAAAAAAGTCAGGCATTAATGGGTTAATTACATTTTTATGCATTTTCCTTTGCTATATATAGGACAGGATTTTACTTTACCTGGAGAAAAAATTAAAATGCGTTAAACATTTAGCATTGAATTTTAAACTTTGAATTTTATTTTAATGAATTACTCATTTTTCCAAATGCAAAGAAACAATTTTGAAAAAAAAAATGCTTCACTACCTTTTATAGTCACATTTCTATTGAAATATTCTCCAGCTTAAAAATTTGTGCGATTCAATTGGAAGCCGATTCCATAAAACTCCACTGAACCGAAAACATAGCAAGTAAATTTAAGAATCCAAAAAACGAGTAAAATTAATAATTACTACCGTTAATATCTACCAATATATATAAAAATGGATGTATGAATATTTATATATGTATGAAAAATTCGTATGTTTGTTCGTTATGCAAATCCACAGCTTTCGTCGGATTTTCTTCAAATTTGGCACAGAGGTTTCTTGATGCACTAGAATTCATATAGGCGGGAGTTTTGAAATTTAAAAAATTTTCCAAAAAGCTCAAAATTCAATTTTTTGTCTCAAAATGTCCATTTTCTTTCAATTTTTAATTGATAGAGTAATAAAGATAAGCCTTTATGCACACAAATTAATAACCTTTAACAAATTTAAATATGAGTTTTTTCCAACAAAGATTACGATTAACAACAAAAAATCAATTTAAAGCTCACCTATTTCATTTTAGCTTGAAATAAGTTAAACATAATGCAATACCGGGCAACGCCGGGTAATAAGCTAGTTACGTATAAATTAATTCAGGGTAGTCCGATAAATAAATGAGCACTCAACACCAAATAAACCAGTTCGTTTCTCTCTCTCTCTCTCTCTCTCTCCGTTGTTTTATGAGGATAAAACTAAAATGAATTTAAAAAGAAAAGGACTTGAATTTCGTTCTGACGTTTTCAACTTTCAAAATCACGGATTGCACCCAGACGATGACATTCAGTGTTTCTAAAAACCAATATTTTTAGTAAATTTCAGGCATTTTATTCTTTCTAAATATCGCGCAAAAACCACTAATGTTTTGTAATATTCAAAAGATTATACCATGGTAAAAGAAACAATAATAAAAAAATATATATAAACGATTTATGAAGTAAGAAAGGTACACATTTGCACAAAAAGTACTATTTCTTTTGAGCCGGCCGCCCTGTCAAGTGGTCAGAGATGTCTGAATCGGATAGGGAAGCCCCGGGTTCGAATCCCGGCTCGGGTAATTGATGTACTTTCGCTATCTCCTGTCCTTTCTCTGTGTGAATATGCGTTGTGAAAGGCTGCCTACCCTATGAACGGGTCTTATAGCATGAGAGATGAGCTAAATCGGACTTCCACCTTAATGGGTCTCATAAAATCCAATGCCGTACCTATTCTGCCTTAAATCCAAATTGATGAATCTACGCGGATTCGGATAACCGAGTGGTATCTGTAACAACGACAACATTTCTTTCAAGGGAAAAAAGCCCATTAATTTTAAAGGCGAGAACATAAAAATGAAAAACATTTTCAAAATTAATTCATTGAATAATATAATCATCAGTTTGAAAAATGTTCGAGTTGAACAGTAATTATGATAATTACCATATATAAGCGTTTAGTGCAAGGGTTCCCAAACTTATTTGGTCCGTGGACCCCTTGCCGAGTTTTCCAGTTTCTCGTGAACCCCTTTTCTAAAGGACGTTCCAAAACTAGTCAGGCACTGAAATAATAGAACTGAATCATTCTTAAACCGCGAATTAGATGGTTAAGTTCCATTATAGATGCTCTAAAACAACCAGATGAAAGCAAGAGATGTGTAAATATAACAAGATTAGTCAGAAATTTACCCAACAGAATCAGAGCTTTTAAACAACCTTCTAAACAATCAAAAACTCCTTAAATGCTTGAAAACTTTCTAAAAATTCAGTTTGACAGTTTTACTGCAGATAAAAAAATTAAAAGTAAAATTAAAAGAAAACAATTGAAGAGAAAAACGTAACATTTTTATTCATACTTCATAGTAATAATGGTACAAAACTTAAACCAGGTACACATCTTCCTGCACAGAATAGGTATACACGGAAAAAAAGAAGAGTTTTTAGTGGGAAGATTGAATTAGGTGTATCGACAGCAAAATTTTTAGTATTTGGCTTTAGGTTTGTACGACATAACTTTAAATCTCTCCGATCAGGAACTCCCAGTCGGTTTCTTATTTTTTTTAAGAAAATTTGATTGAACTGAAATTTGTTTGCAAGAGGTATGAAGATGTAAAAGTTGACAGAAATTTTGTTGCGATATTCCAAAAGTAGGATAAGTTATTGATATGTCTTTCTGGTGACAGAAATATTGATACCCTTTCCTAAACCCTATCTTAAGCTCTTCATTAGTGCTTATTCCAATAAATTCTTCCTGTAAAATATCGATTTTTCAGTCATCAAAAATATTGATAATCTACTAAGACATCAGTTCCAAAAAGTTTTTAAAATAATAATAATAAAAACCTTGTTAAGCATGATTTTTTCAACATCCAGTGTACTTTGAAGTGTACATGGTATACTAGGAGGAAAAAGTAATTTATCGAAGTTCTCACCATTTTCTTCATACAACTGCGCAAATAATGCACAGTGTTAAGTATTATTACAAATTTACAGTGAAATAGGATTTCACGACAAAATGTACTAGTAACATGGATGCCAGGACATTTAGAAAAAGTGTTTGAAAATACTTCCAAGTAATCGTATTAAAAATACAGCAGTTCAGTGCTTCTTCTGTTTGGCTAAAAGATACTCTGAGAGTACGTAATCCCATCGTACGTACAATGAAACGATAAATGTAAAAACTTCTTAAAGGTACAATATGAAATATGCTATTAGTGTACAATAGTTATACAACTAATTCAACCTCATTTTATAAATTCAATAAAAACTTCCTTTCAACCTTTTTACGGTGTTATAAATGATTCTGAATCACTTTCTTCTTTTTTTTCCCCCCATTTATTTTTTCGTTGTTGAAATATTCTACAAATGTTTGCCTGTTACCACCAGGACTTAAGAAGGTAGTAGAGCTTTTTAATTAATCACCTATTGCACCAATTGCTTTTGTTGCAAATTGTAGCAATTATTGAGGCTGTTGCTCAGATTTTTTGCTAATAATCCTGGCTCGTGCACCCCTATTCGTATCTCGTGGACCCCCAAATTATTCTTTCGTTTATATGGACCCCTTGCAAACTACGGGGGACCCCTGGGGGGTCCCTGTGGACCACTTTGGGAACCCTTGGTTTAGTGTTAAATTTTAAAATAATAACCTGCAATCTGGAAAAAAAATGCCTGCGTAAACGTAAAGAAAAAAAATTCAAAGCGTTTTCTGAAATATCCATCATAGTAACCGTGTCTAAGCATTTAAAGCTAAGTTTTGCACTGAAATATGTAATAACGTACAAATTCCCAATTCCGAAAGAAAGAGACAAAAAAAAAACATACAAAAGCGTATTAGTACATGATTTTGGCCGTCTGCAAAAAAAAAAAAAAAAAGTAGATAATAATAATTATTATTGCATTAAAAAAAAAAGAAAAAGAATTTAGAAGAGAATAAATTTCATTGACCATCACGCAATGGATCACGTGATCGCAATGGACAATAGATTTTTTAAGTAAACTTCTAAAAAGACTGGATAAAGTGGGATCAATAAGCCATTTTGATTGATCAGTAATGCAAATGATGATAAAAAAAAAACACTGTATGATACCAGCGAAAGAAATGAAGTTTCAGGAATATCAATAGTAGTTATGTTGCCTTGAAAAGTAAAATTTATTACCAAACAGAAACGCTCCCCACGTGAGTAAGATCAAGTTTAGAGTGGAAAATACGACTTAAACAAATGTAAAAAACACATATGAAAAGAACATTTGAGTTATAACTAGGAAGAGACTAAAAACCCTTTTGAAAATCTTATGTTTGTGCAAAGAAAAATATTTTTAGAAAGTACTTTAACATTCATGATCTTTTAGAGCCGTCATATACATGATATCACTTATTCACATCATTGAAAATGGGAACTACACCTTGTTTTCATTCTTTGAGTTTTAAAGAAAAATTTACCGTCGTAGAAAATGAAAAAAAATGGAATTTTAAAATATTACATTTGAGCCTGTTATTTATTTATTTATTTATTTATTTTTTTTTTTTTGAACTACAAAATGCCAAACATTCTACAAGTTTAAAATCAAATTAGAATACATCTCTTTCTTTCCATACCTCTTCCATTTTATCTTTAGAAACCTAGATTTTTATAGAATTGATCACTGCTATAATCAATTTCATAAAAAATAGCTTTCATTTACACTTGTTTTACACGTATCCCTCCGTCAAAAAAAAATTTCACTCCCGCACAAAAATAACAAGGAAAAGTTAAACTCCCCAAAACAAATTGCGAACAATGTCTCTGCTTGTATAAAATGCAGTGATGTGCCGGATATCCGCATTCGTATCCGCGGGTATCCGTGAGAAAATAAAGATGTGTATCTGTACCCGTTTTACATCTGACGAATCATAAACGGATCTTTTAGTCTTTAATTTTAGTGTATGTTTAAAATTTTACATATAAGTAAACCATAAAATACGATTAAATTCCATTTAAATTAGTAGTTATTTTCTATAAAAGTTACAAAGTATCGTTTTAGCAATTAAATGCCATTTTCTATTGAATGTTATTCCTCATTTTGTGCTTTTTTTAAGGCATTAATCGAAAAAAGGGAGTCTAAATTCAGTAGTTACCGTTTATAAAAATGTTCCCGGCTGTATAATTTCGTCAGTAGGAGCGACTCGGAAGAAATTGAACAGTGCTGCATTGAATGCTGAAGTAAAATAGGAAGAGTTTTTTCTAGCTGCTCCTGTACATGTGGTAGCTTTGTTCTGCTACCACATCTACTGAGCAAGCATGGTAAAAATACTTAATTCCTTTTATTTTAGTAGAAATACAGCACCTGACAAGCTTACGAAATATTTTTTCTACTCTTTAGGGAAGAAATAAAAAACTAAGAATAGTGTACGCATCTCGTTGCCTCGTTCAATTATTCTGATCCCTTATAGTAATCAAAACATGAGAGACAACAGGAAAGTCCTCTCCCATATTGACCTTAAAGCTCACAGATGCATGTTAAATCTATTAAACTTTCCTGAAGCCAACAGGACCCTGCTCTTCCCCGACCTAAATTAAAATTCACCCTTAATCACTCTTTCTTTTGTTATACATGACATCTTCTGATTAAATTTCTCTCACCTACCCCTTGTATACAATCTTCCGTCCAACAGGTGATCTTATCCCATAATATTTTTGCACACACCTTTTCATTCACTTAGTGAATTTGGGTTTATTTTTTTTATTCTGTTTGTTTCATATTGTCGTCTTTTCATATCTCTGTGTTTTGTAAGTCCTTTGTCTTGCTGTTTTTGTATTGTACCCTGTTATTTGTCTTGTACTATTTATTGTATGTAATGTTTTGGTGTCTTGAATAAATTTTGACACTGACTCCGACTGCCGGCTTACGAAAAGGCCCTGGCAGTCATTCTACGGCAGTCGGTAGGTGCACTCAATGATTCTGAAGTTACTGTTTGGCATCCATTTTTGAAGTCGTTTGATATTGCTCTTCCTAATATTGTACAAGTAACCTTCTATATAATATTGTAAATGATAGAGATCTTACGACGTTGAGAAGTGCAAAATGGGAGTTTTAAACATTTAGAAACGTTTTTTACTACTTTTATTTAGTTTTTCTTGCATCCCATTTCTGGCGTAGCTCAAATTGGCCTACAACGGCAGAATGACCTTCAGTCTAGATAATAATTCCTTTTAAATAAATTTAATAAGTATTATTTTTCAATGTTGGATACCTATGCAATACTTTAAACTATGCAGTACTTAATGTTTCATCTGCTTTGTAACAATTTATAGGATAAAATTAATTTAAAATGTGAGGGCCAGTTTAAAATAAAGAAATTATAGATCAAATGTGCACTGAATGATTATACATCTGAAATGATTTATGCCTGGTAGAAAAAAAAGCATTTGGAACGAAACAAAGCAACCAAAAAGCGATTGGTTCCCAACGTGTACTGTTGACAAAACGCTTTAGCTTTCCATCGATCTCCGAAATTGACCGGATGTTTGTGCAACGGACGAAAAATAATTTTTTCATCAGTAAAAAAAGACTATATTAGCACATTAGTTGCGTAGTTCAATGGTGAAAAGAACAAGTTAAAATGTAAAACTAAATCTTTTCAAATTGTTTTGAAACTTTGAAGAACGTTGTTCTTTCAAAATATGAGGCGAATTCCTCTCAAGCTATTTTGAGACTTCACAAACTTTATTCTTGCAAAATATGAGCTTAAATATTTTTAAGTTATTTTTAGACATTGCAAAATGTATTCCTTGAAAATATGAAACCGAATTTTCTCAAGCTAATATGAGACTTTGCAACCTTCATTCTTTGATATGAAACTGAGTCTTTGCAAGCTGTTCTGAGATTATTCAAAATATGAAACTAAAATTTCTCAAGATGTTTTGAGACTTACAAACTTTGTTCTTTCAAAATAAGAGACTAAATTTTCTCAAGCAATTTTGAGACTTTGAGACAAGCAAATTTTACTTTTTAAATTTGAGACTTGAGACAAGCTAATTTTTGCAAACTTCGTCCTTTCAAAACATATAACTCAATCTCCTTAAGTTGTTTTGAAAGCTGTTTTACAAACTTTACTCTTTCAAACTATAAGACCCAATTTCCTCAAGTTGTTTTGAGACCTTGCAAAATTTTTTTCTTTCAAAATTTGAGACGAAATCTTCTCAAGCTATTATGGAATTTTGCAAGCTTTATTCTTTCAAAATATGAAACGAAATCTTTTCAAGCTATAATGAGACTTTGCAAACTTTATTCTTTCAAAATAAATAAATAAAACTAAACCTGCTCGAAGTTGTTTTGAAACTTTGCAAACTTTATTCCTTCAAAACATCAGATTCAATATCTGAAAGCTGTTTTAAGACTTTGCAAACTTTATTCTTAAAAAATATGAGACCATTCTTCTAAAGCTATTATGAGACGCTGCAAACTTTATTCTTTGCAAAAAAAATGAGATTAAATCTTCTCAAGTTGTTTTGAAACTTTGCAAACTTTATTCTTTCAAAATATGAGAGCAAATCTTCTCAAACAATTATGATACTTAGCCAACTTTATTATTCCAAAACACGATTCATTCTCCTCAAGGTGTTTTGAGAATTTACAAACTTTATTCTTTCAAAAAATGAGGCTAAATCTGCTCAAGCTAATTTGAAACTTTGCAAACTTCATTCTTTCAACAAAAAAAAAAAGGAATAAATCTTCCCAAATTGTTTTGAGACTTTGCAAAATTTATTATTTCAAAATATGAGACCAAATCTTCTCCAGCTATTATGATACTTTGCGAAATTTATGCTTTCAAAATATGAGACGAAACCTTCTCAAGCTCCTCTGAGACTTTGCAAACTTAATTCCTTCCAAAAAAAGCGAGATAAAACTTCTTGGCCGCTTCCTAGCACGTTTTTTGCTCTTAAGGCCGGAACTAAACCGTTTAATACCCGCCTGCAGAATTCTTCTCCGGGATTCCAGGATAAGCGAAATTTATTTCCCATTTTTCCCGCTTTTCATTATGTTCTCCGGTAAAAAGGAATAAAAATAAAGGTGTCAATATTTTCCCGACCGCTGTGCGCAGGCGCGGCCCACCCACGCTTTCGAAAAATCGATTGAGAGCCCGCGGAACCTTTCGGCAGCATCTCGTGTTCTCACCATTCGGCCGAAATTTTTTTCTCTGTCCTGGTCCGCAACTTTTCCACAGAGTATGGCTGCCTACATGAAGGTAAGTGTCGGGGACAGATGTTATTTGTTTATCTTTTTTTTCTACGCATTCGTTACCACGTGCATTGCTGGGAAGGTATTATCTCCGGGACAACCTCAGAGAGCTGTCCTTGCAACGACCCAGGAAGTTTTTGTTGTTTTCTGGGGAGATACCCAGGGCGCATGGATAAAGATAGCGCGCAGTTAGCCGATGTATACTATGTATCACTTTGTTTCATTTCAACTTTTGAATGTTTGAAACTGCACAATCAAGAGATTGCTCAATCGACAAAAAAATATTGAAATAACATCAATTGCAATGCATATACAGTAAAGCTTCGATTTTCCGGAGGCTGATTTTTCGGATGTCCAATTGACCGGATCAGTCAAGGACCCTACTCTTTTAACCCCACATTCTTAAATATTAGAAATTAAGTGTACTGTGTATGAATTACAAATAATAATTCAAGTGTGCTACTAAAAACAATTGTAAGAATTGTATTCAAGTCAAGTTAACTGCTGAACACGACATTTGTATTATGCACCACTATAAATTCTTGTCTTACAGCTGGAAAAAATGTGAAATTTACAAAACAAAAAACATTTCCAAAGCCATTTATTTATATTTCTTCTCTATTTTTTTAACTATCCAACTATCCGGGATTTTGGTGAAACCGGATTTTCCTCTGCACCGACAAGTCCTGTGTATGAAGTACTTATAATAAATTATATGTGTTCTTTCAAAAAAATATTTTATCCATTTTTAAGTCAAATTAACTTCTAAACACGCTAGTTGTATCATGCACCTCTACAACTTCTAATCTTAAGTGTGGAAAAAGTGTGGAGATGCATAAAACATTTTCTACCATAATTGTTTTTTTTTTTTTTTTTTAATTGTCTCACTAACCGAAATTTTCGTTCTGGATCTGCTCCTATTCTGATTAATCTGGGGAAGATGGCACTCTACTGTATGTAACGTTTCTTTCCTATGTGGCTATATAACTCAAGGGAACTTAACTGGCAGTATATATAATTTCTACTGGCTTTCTATTTTGCAGTAGATACAAATGCATAGCTTTCTAAAAATTGATTTTATGTTAAGCATTATAAGTAATTTTAAAAATTGAGTGGAATGTTTTGCCTTATATCAAACTACTTTTTAGAGTTGAGTTAATATTATTTTCTTATTTCTAAGGAGCTAGTAAATGTTTAGTGCATATTTAATAAAAAATATGTTTCTGTATTTAATTACAGTCGAACCCGCTTAATGGAATATCGGTTAATGGAATATCCCGCTTAATGTAATACATTTTCAATGTCCCGAACCGTAGTAAATCATTTCTGTGTTAAATTTCCCGGTTAAAGGAATATCATGTTAGGATGCAATCCCGGTTAAAAGAATAATTTTTAGCCACGCTGATGTCGATCTCCTTCCATTTCCAACCCTTTTTTCCGGATTTTTCCTCCAGTAAAGAGCAATAATGATTGTGAAGCTTATGGACGGCTTCCAAATAATGTTTTGTCACTTCGTTGAAAGGGTGCAGGGGCAAGAAAAGCGATTCCTGGAATTTGAAAGGAACGTTTCCCTAGTGTTGTATACTGTTTGTCGTCCCCACTGTGTATCGTTCCTTCTGCTTCAGAGAATGAACAATAAGTTTCGAATAAGCTTTACCTCTAGGGACCCAAAGGAGAGATAAGAGAATAAAGGAGTAATGGGCAAACCAACAGGTGTTAAGGATCGGGGAAGAAGACGAGGCTGTGACGAATCTCTTCCGAGAAGCACAACGATAAGTCTACTTTGATGTTTTGAAATCATTTTCCAATTTTGCTTCGGCTGTGCATGTGCTTTTTATCTTCATAATGTCTTCTAAGCGAAAAGATCGTACTTTGAAAGAAAAAGTGAGTTTTATTGAATATTCAAATGCTAATGTAAATGTACGCAGTTACAACTTGAAAAAAAGTTCGAGATATCGCAATCTCAAGTTTCGAAATTGTTGAAAAGTAAAGAAAAAATTCTGAACGACTGGAAATTAAACAAAAACCTTAATCAAAAGAGAAAATACACAGGTAAAGAATCAGAAGTTGAAGATGCTGCTCTCCTTCGCTGGTTTGCTGAGAAACGGGCTTGTTACGTTCCTGGTCATTTAATAAGGCAATTTTTAATTGAATTTCTAAATTTTAATATGTTTAAAGTATTATTAATTAATAAATTTAAATTACCATTAATTAATATGTCTAAAGTTAATCGTTATATACTTGTTGATGAATATACTTGTGGTTAAGGCAAATTTAAATGCTTTCTTGGTTTAAATGCAAGTTGGAACGTCGTGTGGATGGAATCCCGGATAATGGAATATCCCGCTTATTAGAATAATTTTCCGTGACAAATTGGCTATTCCATTAAGCGGGCTCGACTGTACTTTAAAGCCACATTTCGTCTGAAATTATTTATTAAAATCTTGATCGCAAATTTGAAACTTATTTTGCATTCCATTTTTTCTACATTTTTGTAAAATGTTGCACTTTAACTTTGTAACAACTTCTTCAACTCCAAATAAACAAAATCACTTTATGTTCAACAAGAATAAGGAACTAAGAAATATTTTAGTAGTACATTCTAAGGTGAGAAGTTATAAAAAGTCATTACAACTATAAATTTAAAATGTCAGGACTTGCATTATTACTTCATCCTTGTGTTAGAATAATCAAAGTGTTACGTATACGTAACTTTGTTATTCAGGGCACAAATTGATGAATACTTTAACGACCTCTTTCTGTACCCAATCGATCGCAGTACCGGACTGATCGTAAATCTGATGTAAAAAATATCAGTAAAAGATAGTTATGATTATTTTGACTTATGATACAATTGGTTATAAAATAGCTATGCAAAACAGCAGTTGTCATTATTTTTGACAGTTAGTGTTCTTAAGCTCAGCTTGTAAGTGGTATGAAAAGGAATTGTATTGTTGCTAATTGATCCATACTCGTCAATGATAGAAAAGTAATTCAAAATTAAAAAGTTTAGTTAAAACGGAATAAAAATTGATAACAGTTATGTTTCAAATCATTTTAAAATAGTGTGTTAAAATGATGCACAAAAACAGTTAGAATTAGAATGATGTGTAAGAACAAGTTGAAAATTAACGAATAGTTAGTTGGATGGGACTTAAGGCAAACTAATAAAAAACAATGAATGATTTTTTTCTCAATCGATCCTAACTTTATTAACTAATGTAAGCAATGTATTTTTATAAACTAGTTCACAAAGGTTGCCGTTTGTTGCTGGTGGAAGAAACTTTACCGCTTATATAATGCCCCTTGTGCACATTAAAGTCATTAATTCATTTTTTGAAGAGGCTATTGAGAGATGCTTTTTAATTGTCATTTTTTTTCAACTTGTTCCTCTGAGGCAGGTGAGGACTGTTGTAATTTGTCTTGTTTATTTCTCTTTTTTTTTTTTTTTTTGAGCTATCGCTATTGCTGTTTATTCTCACATAACCATAGTTGACTTCTCCTTTTTTAGAGTAAAGGAAGTGCAATTAATATCGTGAGAAACCTCGTGAGAGAATGTGTAAAAAGAAATCTGATGCAAAATCTTGTAAACACAATAATAAATGGTAAAATCAATCTATACCAGAAAGCAACTTAACTTTACACTGAACGTCACTACGGGCGGAGCCCATAAGAGCTCACAAGCAGTCAGCGATCTCCTCTAATTCGCCAAGTAGGCTGTGACGTTTTATCTAGCTCGTTTTTCATAGGCTAACGTCACGCTGACGTCACGATGTTGTTGTCAAGACACGTTGCAAGGTAATATAGTTAAGTTTATTTTTATGGGGCTTTTCTTGTCGCTCGCTTTCTATGGGACACGTGCTCTAGTGTTTGCAGGAGTTAAATTCGGTTTTGGAAATGGAAAAGAAGAAAAGATGAGATTTGAGTTAAAAATAAAATGCTGCCACTTTTGAGAATTCTTCAGATATTAGGTGTAATATCAAAATGTGAGTAGGGCCCTATGGCAACTCATGATAGCGAAAAACATAATTTGAATATAAGATGTCAAACTCAGCCTTTTTTCTCTAATTATATAAAGAAATAGATCGTGAATTTTTTATTAATTTTATATTGTATCCTATTGTTTGGCGATTGAATGTGGGAGGCTGATGTAGAGTATAAGTTACGGTCATTTGAACCATGTGAGTTAACTTTCCACCATTTATTTTTTTTTCATAACATTTGATTTCAAAAGAAACTATAGAGGGCTTCATAAAGCACTTAGTTTTCCAATTTTTATTTGCGTTTTTAGCTGCCGACACTACATATCTCAGTGTACCAAGGTGGGGTAAAATAACTTCTTTTTTTCAAAACTCGCTAAAATCTATTTTGAGAGTCAGAATGTGTGAGTGTGTGTGTTTCCTTTTTCTTTAATAATGTCGATAATTATTTAAACTTTTGCCTTACACAGTTCTGAATATCGCATCAGATAGGCGCATCAGACTGTCGATACACTGAAACAGTTCCTTTTTTTTCCTCGCGATTCGATGAATTTGACTTAGATGAAATTTAGTTCCAACAGACCGGAGAATGGCTTACTCTTCAAAGGATCACACTGGCTACTTTAAGGAAATATTTTCCAATATGCCATACCTCAATAAGAAGCAATTTAGAGTGTCTTGCCCGTTCCCCTGATTTTGCTTTTTGCGATTTTTCGTCGTTTTCTTTTTTTTTTTTTTAATTTATTTATTTATTTTATTTTTGTATATCGAACTCATAAAACCCGTCCAATATCACTCGAAGGCCTGAATGTTGTTATCAGGACAAAAATTGCCAACGTACCAAGTTCTGTGTTAGAAGAGGTTACAAGAGATGTCAGAAATGGACATATTCAGTGCACAGGCAATGGAGAGGGGACTTCACCTACCTGTTGTGAGTTTCAAAAATGCGTAAAACAAATCTATATATCTAGATCTACATTGTTGAAAGAAACCAAAGTATTCTGCTTCAAAAAGATAGGCTTCTTTAAGTTATAAAATAAGGAGGTAAGTTATCTTGTCGCATCCTGTATAACCCAATAATAACTGCGTGGGAAGTTCCCTCGAATGCCGATTTGAAGTTGAAATCTATCGTCTTATATCGTAATATTCTACGCAATATGACAAATGCACTGCAAAAAAATGAATGTTGTTTTTACAGTAAAATACAGCTTATTTTATGGTAATAAACTGTAAAAATTTCTAATTTTTCAGTAATAAACTATAAAATTTCCAATTTTACAAGTACTAAACTGTAAAATTACTAATTTTACAGTTTATTTCAGTCCATTTTACAGTTTTAAACTGCCACCTCTGCTGCCAGTATTACACTGTTGTTTTTACTGTATAATACAGTTAAATTTTACGGCAATAAACTGTAAAATTGCGAACTTTACAGTAAGAAATTGTAAAATTGCCAGTTTTACAAGTTATTACTGTGCATTTCAGTTTTAAATTGAAACCTCGGCTGCCAAAATTATACTGTAAAAACAACAGTTCATTTTTTGCAGTGAGATAGAAATCTCATGAGGATATGAAAAAAAAATGTAACAGTTTCTAAGCAGTTAATTTTCTTTTTTAATGGTGGTATGTTTCATCGGTTAAAACGGTGTAGACTGTAGAATTTACGAAGGTAGACATAAGGTGTTAATATTAATTTATTCTTCAACAATACAATATGATTCGTTTTTTCAACTGCAATTTACAGCTGCTGCTCGGTCACAAAAAACCATCAAATACACTAATGCACCAGCTTTTTTAAGCGGTAAGAAACATGACATATGCAAGTGACTCCACAAATGGTTAACTGTTGCAGTACTTTTATTAAAATAGTTTTATTTTACATCACTTCATCACGGACTCAAAGTCACCCTCGGCGAAACGATAACTTAAAATCAGGTTTTCAATAATCAGTTTATATTGCTTTTACTCTTACGATATTTACACATTTCGGGTAACTACACAACACTTTATGAATTTTTCATCGGTTTCATTCAATAAATGCGCTTTGATTGGTGAAATGTGGGTAGAACAGTTAAAAATAGAGGAACTTCCACTCAGCATTAACCTGAATAACAGTACTCAATGAGTTCATAAACTAAAAGATTCAGAATACTCATGTTTTCGATTGTCCAACATCCATTCAGCACTGCGGAAAACACGACACGCCCAATATATCCACAAAAGAAAACCCTACATTAAGGTACTAGAAGTAGACTCCCTGCTCTGAAGAAAATTGCACAATGAATGGTGAAATAGTAGATTTGGTAGTTGTAGTTCTATTTCTGACTTCGAGCAACCTTAAATAAATAAGTGAAGAAAGTCTATGAAATACGTAAAAGATATGTTACTTTTCTATAACAGGTAAGTCACTTTTAGACTTGTTTACTTTCTTCCCTGGCTAAAATAGGAAAGTTACGTTAATGCCACCATCATGTTTATTCCACTTTTCTTATTTCATACTTTAATGGAACTTTTAATTAATGTTAGTGACTTAGTATTGTTATGTGAAAGATTGTTAAACGTTATGATGGAGTTCATGCAATGTAACGACTTCCCAGTTAACCATCCGTCTACTGCAGTTCTCTTCTTGTTATATGGACGAAACTGCAGATGGCATATATATTATCCATAGTAAAGACGAAAATGCATATATAGTCTCTAGATGGCATAAATGGGCTACCGGAATATTGCATGCAGTTCTGCCTTAGCCCTGACTTTGGGGCGGTCACTTACTGCTTTATACACAAGCTTTGACTTTAATTTTCGAGTATAACGGTACTTTTGCTGCGGTCTCCCAATGGTGAGCTAAATTTACTTTAACTAAATGTTTATTGACACTTTCAGCTTATTGAAATTACATCTGCCTTCAGTTTGGTTAGTGTCTATTCCAGATTGATGAGTACAGAATAAGGACGAAATAGCCATCTCTGGATGTCTTAACTGGGCTATAAGTACTTTGCATGTAGTTTTGCCGAAGCCCTGGCTTAACGGCGGTAACTTACTGCTTAATACACAAGCTTTGACTTCAATGAACGAGTTGAACTGTACCATTGCTGCTGTCTCTCGCTGGTATTACTTTACGCAAGGTACTACTTACGCTGGTATTACGCTAAATTTACTTCAGCAACCAGTTTGTTGGTTTTTTCAACTTCATTGAAATGACATATGCCTTCCGCTCGGTTCTTGTCTGTTCCTGATTGACAAGTCCATAATAAGGACAAAACTGCAGCATCTGGATGGCATAACTAGGTTGTCGGTATATTGCATGTAGTTCTGCCTTAACCCTGGAGAGCGGTAACTTACTGCTAAATTTCGATGGAGCTTTTAATGTTTTATTTAATTGCTGATATATTTCATTCGAACTTTTCACGTTGCTTAATGGCTTGCTGTTTTATTCAGCCGATAATTTTTCATGTTAATAGCTTAATTACTTAGCAACCTATTTTTAATTTTAAGGGAGGTGCTCAATGGCTTAGTTTGCTTGAAATTAAATTACAAAAACAAAATAAGATATAGTATACTGCCCTGCAAGAAGTTTCTCCATAGTTTTTACCAAGCATAGTGGCAATGAATAAAATAAGCGACATTAAAAACGCGCTTGCGTGGGGGGGGGGACGCACCCATCGATGTATTATATAAGCCTTCTTATTATATCTCGATGGACGCACCCATAACGGAAAAATACCAAAGATAAATATTTAACGTTGGAAAAAGCTTGTTCACTGGTGTTACCTAACTGAAATAGCAGACTGCCGAGTCACGAAAGTTTTGAAACGAGCAACAATCTCTTTCTGTAACGAGTCCTATTTACCGATAGTCTGTAATTCGTTAGAGTTTGTTCATTCCTATTTTTCTTAATCATAGGCATTTCGAATCTTAAAAAAACTTACTGATATTCAATAAATATTATACTGTGATTGTGCTATAAATAAATAGTTAAAACTGTGTTCAGTTGAGTGTGATGAAATACGGATCAAGCTCTCAATAAATTGTCCATTCATCAAATTCAAAACTTGATTTCGAAACAAAACATAGAGATACGCTGCAATAGGGAGCACCTATCATTACTCAACTTAAACTTTTTTTACCCTCGGAGAGTTTTCACTGTGTACTAGTAGAGTGACATCGATGTCGATGTCTTCGAAACATCGATATTTTTGTTATATTCCATGTTACCAGTTTTGAAGTATTTACAAATTTCTCTAATTGATTCGTATTAATTACAAAATAACTTGCATTCAGTTTTTGTACTATTCAGGTGGATATTTAAAAGATGTTACGAAATTATTCCAGCTGATTTGTATTGATGTTTCAGTTTTTTGTACTGTAAATGTATAAGTTATTTGTCCCCTTGCATTATAATTAATTTAAAGTGTTAGTAATGAATTATCATTGGCGTTATGAGCTTATCATTGACAGTTCAAAAATCAATTGATGACTGACTTAAGTTGTAGCACTAAAACATTTTTTCTGGATAATTATGTGCAGGAATATGCTTAAAAAACGATATTTAGGAACATCGATGTTTTTGGGATGATGGATTGAAAACATCGATGATTTAATTTTGAACATCTATGTTTTGAAACACGGATGGTTTAACATCCATGTCGCACCTCTTCTGTATACTGATATGAAAAGTATAAATTACTGTTGAGGTGTCAAAAGCAAAATCTGGATGAACATTTTCAACTAAAATGCTTTCAACTAAAAAAATGAAAATTTGAAAAAAAAAAACCCTGAATTTCGACTGATTTCTGGATGAAAAGAGTTTAATGCACTTTTATAGCATATTACGGTTGTACTCAACCATAGAGATTCTACTAAGAATGTGACTAACTTTTAGTAAGATCTCTATGTACTAAACTAAAAAATTAGAATTCAGCAGGGGCGGGGCAGCAGAGAATTTGTAACAATAAACAAAACAACGGGTACACTCTGACAGATTAAATTCGTAAAGTTACCCAGGTTTCTATTCCACAATCGATTGCGTAGACGTTCAATTGCGATTTTTAGAGAGAGATGCCCAGTGGATAAAATCGAAAACCGCAGGTGGGATTTGAGACACAAATTAATAAATTTAGCTCAATTAAGAAGCTTTTACTGAGAGTTTCTTTCACTTAAAGCGTTGGATAAAGCAAGTTCCAACAAAAAGTTCCATTTCGTCTGTCGGATTCTAATTTGGAACTCTTCAATAAAATAAAGTGCTGGTTTATTTTCTGAAACATTCCAAATCAGCATTGTATTTTGCAAGTAATTTTTTTCTTCTTTTTCTTTTAAATCCATCAAGTTTTTGATCCATTTATATCAGCGGAGAAAAATAATGTTCAAATTCACTCTCAGAGTTATTCCAATTAGAATCCTTAATGCAAGTTTAACTATTCCAATTAAAATTAAATCTTCAAATAGAATATCTCTGCTACCATGTCCAAAAAAAATGTCCAAATCCTAAACACGTTTCTTCCTTAAAAAAGCAAAAATTCTTAATCGCTATTCTTAAGCCCCAAAACAAGGGTGAAATTCTGTATCCGGATAAAGGTTTCTAAGCAAATAAGCAGTTCGAAATGAACTTTTTATGCAATTCTGCCTCAGCTTTGGCCATATTTGATTTAGAAGAAATCCCAAAAACCCAAAAAGGTGCCAAGCTATTAGTATAAAGGCTTTTGATTTACTCCAGAAACGGGATTAGCCTCCATCAGGAAGATTTCAGGATTCTTCGAAAATATTCCTTGTTAATTTCAGGGGAGTAATTGAATTTTAGGGGAAAACGTTCCTGCCTTTTCCTCAATATATTACTGGAAAAAATTAGGTGCACTAGTAGCTCAATATTGTCCAGGAATGTTCCAATAAATTTTGTGTACAATGAAAAGATGCTTCAGCATGAGGATGTATTCAGCAATGTATTAGACTCGTACATATCATTAATACACCTATCCACTACCACTTAGTAGTTAATTATTAGAGTAGTAACAAAGCAAGGTCTATTTCAACTCCGACTCAAGTCCTTTGTTTGTCTATAAAAATAATTATCCTGGAGTCTCCAGCAATAGCATTTCTTTAGACTTTCCTACCCCAATTTGCATGAATCTTTCACAAACTCGTCCGAAGTAGAATATATGTAAAGATTTGCCTTTTTTTTCTGAAAATTCCGTTTCAATGGCACCAGTCTATATAATGGTCATATCCTCCCTTGAATTACCATGATAAACAACACAAAGAATCTAACTCCTCTCTAAGTCCTAAAAGCCATACATAATGAGTACAGAAGATTTGACAGATTGCACTCTATATTCAGGGCAAACCTAATCTAACAGCATTGTGATAGCTACGCAGATCCTTATCACAGCATTATGAAGCTCTCAGGTCATGTTTGCCCTAACTATAATTAGTTATACACTTCGGCGATATTGAATGTCGTCATAGCTAGTCATACTATCGGACCACCAATGATACGGATAGGCTAACACTCGGTTTACACACGGAAATGGACGCATCAACTAGTTTTCAGAGGTACCAACTTTTGCAGACGTGTGTTAGCCATTGAAGAGTCACATTGAATTGAACGATATACGAACATCAACTTTTTTCCTCCCTCACTCAGATAGACTCATCTTAGCTGGACACTTACCAATTCCACAGAAACGGAGGGCAGACTACCTAGGTTATCAAAAATGAAATTTAGTGAGATCACAAGTAAATGAATTCATGTTTGTGAAAATTGCAACACCATGAAGGACTTGCGAGAATGGACTGAAATTTTCAGCAAATGCAAAGTAGGGTATGATATGCAAATATACGGCTGCAGCTAGGCGTGTATGGTTATAAGTGGTTATCTGCTTGTGATAAACGTTAGCTCAGACGTTGCTTATGCCTCTTTGACGAAAAAGAGAGAGGTTTCAACAACTTCCGAAGTTTGAACGAGAGAGGATCATCGGCCTTCATGAAGCTGGATTGTCTTATTGTGAAGTAGCCGCTCGTGTGCAGCGTAACAGCAGCACAGTGATGCGTGTTTGGGAGCAGTGGATGGACGAGTGTCGGACAACTCGGAAATCCGGAAGTGGATCCTGAAATGTGACTTCAGAGCGCGATGATAGACACCTGATCCGCAAGGTGTTGACGGACCGTACAACTTCCTCTAGTCTAGACAACTGGCAACACAATGGTCAACAGCTACAGGTGTTTCATTGTATGCTTCATCAATTTGTAGACGTCTACTGCAGCGTAGATTGCGCGCAAGGACTCCTCTATACAGGATCCCCCTCACGCTAAACCATCGCCGCCTGCGGCTACAATGGGCCAATCAGCATGAGGACTGGCGTACTGATTGGCAGTATGTTGTGTTTTCTGACGAATCCCGCTTTAATTTGTGGTACCATGATCACCGCATTCGCGTCCGACGCTATGCCGGTGAACGCCACCTTCCAGAGTGCAATATCCATCGTCAAGGTGGACGAACACCTGGAGTCATGGTTTGGGGTGCTATATCATATCACGGACAATCTCAATTGCTACGAATTGTGGGTATCATGAACAGCAACCGGTACATCAGTGAAGTTCAACAGCCCCAAGCTATCCCCTTCCTTCAAGGCTTGCCTGCCGCTGTATTTCAGCAGGATAATGCCCGCCCTCATGTCGCTGGACTGTTCAATCCTTCCTTGCATCGCAGCCGGTGCAGCTTCTTCCCTGCCAGCGTATTCCCCAGATATGTCGCCAATTGAACATGTCTGGGATTTCGTTGGTCGGTGTCTCGTTCGTGATCCTCGTCTTGTTGCTTCAACAGACGAACTTTGGTCACGCATACAAACAGTATGGAATGCTCTTGATCAGGCAGACATTAAAAATTTGTTTGACTCCATGCCACGTCGCGAAGCAGCACTTATTGCAGCGCGTGGTGGCTACACAAAATACTAATTCCATTATTTTTTAATTGTTTGTTGGCTTTCTAAGTTTAATCATTGATTTGTACCACTATCATTGTATTAAATTTCATTCAATTATGACGATTCCTTCATGGTGTTGCAATTTTCACAAACATGAGTCTATAACCAGACATGACAGCCTTCTTTCTGTTGACAGGCATCCCTGGCGCTATGTCTGACTCTCTTTCTGTGCGCATCGCTCTGCTCGGGCCTGGTGCTAGAAAGGCGGCCCCGGCGCATACCCCAGGCCCTCCCCTCCGAAGAAGGAAACGACGAAGTGATGGGGAGTGAAGAGGAAGAAGATTCGACAGTCGAAAAGAAGAGGCTCAAACAGCAATCTAGTAAGAATCCTTTCTCTCGTTTGCACTCCTTTCTACCGCTTCTAATCTTTAATTGTACCGTTCGATCTCTCCTTTTAACAACGTCATATCTCAAAAAGCGTGATTTTTCAGAAAAGCGATTTTAAAATTTAAAAGTAACATGTGCAGTAAAATCACTGATTGAACATGTTTTTGTGCATGAGCTCTTTTTCAAAAAAAAATCTGGAGTTTTTCTATTTCAAGAAGTGTAAAAAAACAAGTTTTGAAAAGTTTTGCCTATTTAGGACGTTCTTGCATTAAATTTGAAATGTTTGAAGTATCTCAAAATGTGCCGTTATTATAATAAATTGTTTTCCTCACAACACCGACATAATAGCAAATAGTGCGTTCTTGATTAAAAAAATAAGAGTGAAAAAAGCTTTTTCTTAAGTTCAATACTGTATGGGTGTGTGTGTCCGGAATAAATAACACCAGTTTTCACTAAACGACGTAGGCATTTTCATGCCCAACGAATCAAACACACCCAAAAAAGGTGATATTCTTGAGAAGAACATTCTAAAAATACTCTTGAAGAACGAAACTTTTGCTCTGTAATGAGTACGTTAATTAAGTAATAGAAATGTAGGTCTTGCACAGCTACTCATTCATGGCAGATTAAAAACAGGAATAACTCTAAATGTGAGTTGTAGGTATATCATCCTAAGGGTTTTTACTGCCATGTGGTAAATGCTACAATTTTCAGCGACGCTATGGATTGTTGAAACCGAAAATTCGCTTACGTGTTCATTCACTGTTCGGTCTAACCTACCCAGGGCCTGATTACTGAATAGACCAACTAGGCCGCGGCCTAGGGCCCCCACAACTTAGGGGCCCTCAAATGGCTAAAATTGTTGTAGTCAATGCCTAAATTTGCTTTATCCCGTGCTTAAAATTGAAAAGATTCATTAGGGGGGGGGGACAAAAAAAGTATTTGGCCTGGGGCCCCGTGATATCTTAATCAGGCCCCGAACCAACCACGCTGTATCTAACGTAGTATTAATAGGCAGGCTTTAATTGAGAAGTTTTCAAAATCATGCTCTATAGCAGCTTTTGCCATTGCTACTATATATTACTGTTTCTTGCCCCAAAACAGATTAGAGTATCCTCTATCATTTGTAAAATTGTCGAAATAAACTTTCCACTTAGGCTCCTTTATACCTGACCGTGACCACCCGACGGACCGTGATACCTAGATTGAAAAATAATAGATTAAGCTATCAGAGACAATACTGTAGCCAAATTAACCTGATTTGTATCACTAGCAGATTGTATTCTAAGAAAGTATAATCAATATCTCAATAAATCAGACTGTATTCTTGTGTTGAGATGTGACGTTCTTAAAAGGAATGCACGGCTTGTTCTTACTGTTATCGCCTTTCAATAAAAGTCACTGCTATTTGAGATGATGCATATAGTGTATCAACTCATAATAAATGTAAGCTATCAACATTTAAGATTTAATATGAAAATCTTCATTTATAGTACTGAAGTTTTTATGAACTAGCAGTTCTAATGATTGAAACGCCACCTTGGGGTGATTTATGAAATTAATGAAAGAAAACATTTCATTCTTCCTTTTTGGTAAAATAAGGCCACTATATAGTCTATATAGCGGCTCTAGAGTAAAACATAGGCTTCGAGTGGTTGATGATGAAACTATAATTTAAAAAAGTACAAAAAGGCATCTTCATAAACGCGAAGAAATATTACTGCCATTCACTAAGCTTGAAAGCAGATCATAAGCCACTGGAGTCGTTGGTTTTAACTTTTCCAGCAGCCATTAGCTAACCAGAGACTGTAGTACCTCAGCTTTATTTTATTTGAGCTGTGAATAATCAGCAACCAGCCTCCATGGTAGCAGCAGTATTATACCTTTCATGAGTTTTTAACAATTTTAAAATTCTATAGGATATGAGTTACTGCTCATGCGTGAAGAAAATGAAATATTTTTCAAACAGCGTAGGCGTAGTGTGCTGTACTATTCTGTTTATATTTCTCCGTGTAATCCCCACTACCCCTCTTTTATCGTGTAGTCTAAGATTGTACTACACGAAGGATCCACAATCGGCCATTTCGTATGACTGAGGTCCGAGGCCGACAATTGTTTGCAGATTGGGAGCATTGGGCCTAGGAAGGTCCCTCGCTGGACGTCAACCTAGTTTTTAAATATTGCACTGCGTCTTTACCATGGCAGGGATAAATTTACACACTCGCCATAGAAGATAAATAAAAATGTAGACTAATAAAAATAAGATTGCGACAAATGAATTTTGAGGTTAAACTGTGGCACAATAAATGAAATTCCGTCCAACACCAGAAACTGCAGTCTTGAAACTCTTTCCTAAACAATTTACGTGTTTCCTTAAGGTCAACTCTCTCCCCTGATGATGAAGCCCACTTGGAAGGCCCTCTACCCATTCGGCCCCAATGGTCGTCGCGAGATGGACGAGGCTCGGGAGGATAAAAAGTCCCGCCCACAGCACCGGAAGAGAAGCAGGAGGGAAGAGGGACATCAGAAGGAGCAGGAAGAGCTTGCCGATATACTGAAGGACGAAGAAGATGACAAGCCAAAGCAGGAACTCATCAAACCCAAGGCCAAGAGAGGGACGGATATAGAAGAACAAGAAGTCAAACCTACTAGTTCTCCAGATTTTCAGGTACAATTTTCAAAACGATTTCTTACAACACTGAAATGATATCGCTTATAAAACACTTTTAAAGTGCAAAAATGTAATATCCCCAAGAGTTTTTTTACCGAATGAGATAATATCTTTTCATATATGAAATTTAGATTTATCAGCTGAGCTAGAGGTTTGAGAAAGTTTGAACAAAGAATTTCTGCACAATGTACAAGAGTTAAAAGCAGTGGTAAACACTTAAGGCAAATGGATGTAAGTGGACTATTTTTAATTATAAGTGAACAAAATTCAAACTTTAGGGACAATACTGCCGATAATCGATAATATATCTAAGAAAGTATAATCAGTATCGCAATAAATCAGATTGTATTCTCAAGAAGTATAATGGCCATATTCACCACCTAAATTGAACTTTAGTCAGACACTCAAACCGTCGATCGATGCCTTCTTCAACCAATCAGAAGACTTGGTTTGGCAGTTCGGCTGTTTGACTGAGGTTTATATGACCGTGAAGTACATTTATGAACTTTTTTTCCCCAACAGGACTGGCTTCGCCGGGAATACTACCGCAATATGGCCAAGTCTTTTGCCTCAATGAGAAAGAAGCGCGATGGTTCCACCCACTGGGAAGAAGCCGAACATGAAACTGAAGTTCCTTCGACACCTATCCTCAACAGAAAACGAAGAGATCAGAAAAACACAGAAGTAAGTTTGCATTTTCCACAATATTATGTAATTTTCTTTTTAGTTTGTTGATGAAGTTCTGTAATCTTCAGGACTTTCTATTAACGAGAAAGCAGCGTAGAACAGAGCCACAATGTCTGTGTTCTCAGTTTAGAAACGTAATCACTTATTACAGTCCTGACAATCGTGTGCTTTGTGTTACAGAAAAAGAAGAGCAGCAGGAATCGAGCAGTGTCATTTGAGGAAGTGACGGACAACCTCCGAGCATTGGAAGACGCTCTGTTCTTGGACGCTTTGGGTACACTGGCAGAGGACCCCTCGGCTGAGGGAGCCAAGAAAGCAAGGATCGAGGCCGACCTCAGCTCTGCTTACGACCTGGAGACGATGCGCAGCGCACTCTTTCGCCTCAGGGAGACACTGGGAGGGCGGGGAGCTGCCCTGGAAGCGGAAGATGAAATGTACGCCAATCCGGTTAAAAAACGAAGTAAGGAAACTTGTTTTAAAGATACAGGGTTAAAAAAAACGGTTTGAACCCGGAATAAACCAAATTCTTTGTGAAGGAGGTTTTGAAAACTTCCAAAACGTAAGAATTTTAAAAAGAGTTGCTTGCTTTTTTCCTCAAATGAAATATACATTATCTTGCATTTTTTAAAAGGACATACACAAATAGTAAACCATGACATCATTTAATATGATTTTGTTTTGGGGTAACCAATGTCATTTTGAAATTGATTCTGTAAGCGAAACATGAAAAAACTTTATTTCCTTGGAAAAACTTTGCCTTTGGTGTTCAGAGGAACCTACAAACTTTCGGGTTCCATTTTAATTAAGGTCAAAAAGGGAACATCATCTTTCACAAATCAATGGTATATCTTATCCACAGTTCTTCAAACTAATGACAAGTAACAAAAAACGTGCAGTTTTGTCTCATCACTTTCACAAATACGTGCTCGAATGTACCCTCCATCATGGTAGTAACGTTTATATAAAGATTACAAGTCATTGTGGGAAAGTCCTATAGGTGAAAGTGCAATTCTTGCTCTTCAGAATAGGCACCCCTGCTGTCTTTGAAGATATCAGAGTAGGCATCAAGAGTATTTCCTTCAATCGACACCCTGCCACCCATTTTGTTCTTTTAAACACTATTTCAAATTATCTACATGGTTTTCAGCTTTATGTTTTCCGAGAAAGTCTTTTACTACTTTAACAAAACTGATAATTGCCTCCATTCTTTTTTTCTCTAAATAGCTTAGAAAACTCTTGGCACTCAATAAATTCCTCGGCCCTCGTTTTAGTAGATTCTTGAATGCTGAAGATTCATCTCCCAAAGCACATTCAAATATGTTGGAAGCAGTAAGTTACTTGAAGGTTAAAACTGCAATTTCTGGATGGTATAATTGAGTTGTTGTAGATTGTATGTAGTTCTGACTTAAACTCAACTTAAGAGCTGATAACATACTGCTTAATACCTAAGCTCTTACCTTCGATTTGCTAAACGAGTTGAACCTCGCCATTGCTTGAGGACTCTCATTGGTGTACTAAATTCATTTACAGTTTGTTAGTTGGTGTAGTTTATAGTTTGTTAGTTGAGTGTCGACCCTCGGTCAGACACTCAAATGTGCCCTCCATCATGGTATTAACGTTTGAAACCTTTTTGATTGGCGGTTAATCAATTTGACTGATAGTCAAACCGTCTGATGAATTCGACAGCAAATAAATTAGCAGTTTTTTTTTAAGTTAAACTCTGGTGATGACAAAACGGAAAAGTGACAAGCAGTACTTTTTTCTCCAAAGGTTCCCATAGTCTGGACGAGCGTTGCCCACCTTTGGAGTTCCTGACCAGTCAATGTTCCGCCCTGGATGATTTGCTGCCCCGTGAATTGGATGGACTAAGGAATTCTGTGCTGCACTCATGCAATTGGCATGAAGTCTGCTACACATGTGTAAGTTGGACTATTGATTTTTAAACATCAAGCAGAACATGTCACTCGCAGGCGATAACAGTGGCACATCTCAAAAATTTAAAAACGTGTAATAATCATTGATGAAAAATCTTAATCTTTTTTTTTTCCTGCTGAATTGGTACAAAATAGTTCGCATAATTGGTGCTTGATGACGCATAAGCAATCTAATCAGCAATGACACAGCATTAAAATTTCATTCGTTAACACAAAATTTTAAATGACTAATTGCACACAATTTATTTAGACTACAAAAAATTTACCAGTAATTTACCATTATTAATGTTTTCTATGAATTTCTGTATTTGATAGTGAATCAAGTAAAAATAATAAAACTGCGTTTAACCTTTTTTTTCCTAACCCCCCCCCCCTTTTTTATGTAATTAAAAACGTGTGTGACTTTCTTTATTTACTTATTTTCTTAATTTTGCTTACAACGCTGCCCTCCCTCCCCAAGTTCTTTATTTCTACCTCCAAAATGTTATGTTCTCCATAGTAATAACTCGAGCTGAGCAAATGAGGATGAAACTTGCGATTTGGTGTTGTTGAAAGTGAAGTTTGTTCCCGCTATGTCTGCTGGCGGTAGTATTTAGAACAGACAACGAACTGCGCATGTGAGTTAAATAGCTCAAAGCAGTTGTAAACCGAAGATTTTTAATACAAATCAGAGTTACCGAAAAGTCACCCGGGCCAAATTTGCAATAAAATTTTCTACCAAACTATGCTTTTGCAGTTATTAATTTCCATCGAAACAGAGAGAAAGTTTGTTTCATTTGCAATCTGAAAAGGGATCATGCATCTTTAATGAATTTCGTAGCTCCTCCTATTTCAACAATCCGGAACTTTAGATGCTCACAATGATTAATTAGTAGGAAAAGGGGGGGGCGAGATGGAAGGCTTAATTTAACTGTAGTTGCTGTTCAATAGCTTGGTCTCAAAGCTATCAAAACTGGCCACTTCAGTAGCGCATAAAAGAATATGTCAGTAGCGCGAAAACACAAGAACGGGTAAACAAAACTTTAACTTACTCTGAGCTTTTGTTTCCGTAAACCATTCTTTTATGCATTGATGTAAGGACTTGTTTTAACCGCATCAAAACAGCTGTTTGCGGAGTTTGTAACTGTTTTTTAAATGTTACTTACCTATTTATTCACATTGTCTTATTTAACTCAAATCCTTTAACTTGCCACCAGGTGCGGATCCAGAGGGGAGGTCATGGGGTCCTGACCCCTCTAAAAACTAAATGCGACCTAAAAGTGCATTTTTGAGACATATTTCGAGAAAAATTCCCAAATATCCTCCATTTTCACACAAAAATTACACTTTGACCCCGCCCTTTCCGAAAATGACACCCTCCAGGAGCAGAAGCTGGATTCGCCCTTGCTTGTCACGAACTTTAAAGAAGCTAAGAAAACGTGGAGTTCAGCAAATTGTATTGAAGTAGGTAAACTATATTGAACAATAGTTAATGCAAACCTAACCTGACAGTATTGTAAAGGCTACTCAGATCCTAATCAAAACAACAAACGCTGCCAGGTAGGCTATGCAACACCTATAGTATTGAAGGCTCTTTTTGCTTTGTGTAAAACTGAGACATCGATTTTTCGCTTTTCCTGTATATGATAACTTACTGACATATTTCTCTCCAAGGGCTCCGCGTACGGCCTGAGCGTCGACGCCTGCGACTCGGGCTTCATCCAGCAGTCTCGGCCCTTCTGCCTGGACGACTCCGAGTCCGGCCCCGAGTGCGAGAACCCAGCCCCCTTGCTCCTGGTGCCCCTGAGGAGCCGGCGGGTCTTCTTCAAGCGGAGCAACCCGCAGCTCTGCCTGGCCGACCCATGCCTACAGAACTATCTGCTGGACGGGGATGAACTGTGAAGAAGTTGTTCAATTGGTAAGATTCTCACATTATTTGTATCATGCAAGGGCATTATACAACTTTCAATGGGACCTTTCGGCTCTTTGAGGGGGGAAAAACAAATAGTGCTGCGTAAAAAGGTTTATCCTTTTTGCAGACCTCGCGCGATCCCCCTATATGGCATCCCATCTTTCAAGTGCCACCATTACAGCGCGGATGCAATGGTACGAGTAATTTTGATGCCCGATTTCCACCACATGGAGGCACCTGGGCTCTTCGATGCAAAACTGCACTAGGACTTTTTTTTTAATGTTTGCCTATCGAATTCAAAGTCAAACGAATACCCAAGGGATCTTTTACGTGCAGCAAAATCATACGACATAGAAGCTGGGGATTCTCAGCATCTTGAAAATCCACCTACTGGCCACCTCAGATCAGAACCCGGGTCCAAGGCGTGGAAGGCCAACGCCTTACCACCACGCCACCAACCGACCACCAGTCAGAGTTTTGAGAAGCAGCAATTCGACTTTATCAATGTCACTATCGTGATTGTTATATTTATTGATAGAATACCGTAAACACAAGCTACTTTGGCCCTAGGGTCCATCTTTGGCCTACAGTGGTGTATTTGCCATATTGCAACTGTCGCAAATTGCGAGAGGCCAAACAACTAGAGGGACCCATAAAGGGATTCAAAAACTCACACAGAAAATGTTTTTCATAGTTTTGTGATAGACAAAGGGATCCCAAAAGTGCATTATGATGGGTCCCTAAACCGGTTAATCAACCACTGTTGGACCAAACTTTCAAAAAGATTTAACCCTCTCTGCTAACCTTCATGAAGCAGCTTTTAGATCAATTTCTACAGTATCCGCTCAAGAGCAGCCCCAAGTATTCAGTACTATCGAAATCAATTTTAAAACTTCTACCTGAAGATTACTATATATATAGAGCGTTGTATCTTTTAATACGTTTTTTTTTTTTTTTTTTTTCAAAAAAGGACCCTATAGCCAAAGTAGCTGACGTGTGAGTGCAGATCTCTCAATTCCGAAATCTATTTTTAACATTTGGTATATATCTTCCACTGTAAGAAAATTCCGAAACATCACAGATTATTTTCAGGTAAACATTTTCGGTTTCTAAGGAGTTTCACAAACTTCCTGTGAATTTCAAGTATCATAGCGAAAAAAATTTCCTGAACTGCCACAAGTTGCATGAATGAGGACTTCTCACTGTGGTGCAAAACATTTTTATGTACCCGCGTCAAAATATACTCCGAGCTTTTACTAACTGATCCAACTTTAGCTCACTTACGGTCTATCCAGGTTGATTGATACCTAAATGAGGGGAAAATGCTGTCCCTGGATACTGTAGCTTTGCAAGAATTGTAGACAAATAAGGCATTGCAGATTCGGTTGCAAATCTTCATAACTTTGGTCATCTATTACTATAGACATATCGCACACCTAGAATGAAAAGGGCACATCTTTTTTTCTTCTTTATTTAATACTAAGTTAGTTTTAAAAAGTGCCTCTTTTATTCTCGGTGTGCGAGATGTAAGTTTTCTTTGAAGGTTCCTGTTCTATTCTGAATAAAGAACTGGTTTTTATTGGAAAGTTTTCTGAATTCTTCAGAAACATTCCAGATCATTTTCAGCAAGGTTGCTGACTTTTAGCTGGAAACTTTCCTGATTTTTGTCAGTTAGGTAGAAATTAAGCACCCTAATTTCTGCCTGTTATTTTCCCATCTTCCTTTGTTACTTTTTCATGTTCATTACTTTTCAGGAACGTTTCTGAATTATTTTACAGTGTACTGTGAAAGATCGTTATTGGGAAAGGTCAAAAGCCGCCGATGATTCACTGAAAATATTCGTCCTGTCGTCGATATCTTTCCTGTTTGAGTGCTGACACTCACCAGCGAATATCGAAATTTGCCAAGTTTTGGTCTTTAACAGTAACATAAAAAGATAAATATGCATAGAATTTAAATACGCTATCATCGTTTCACTAGCAGTAAGCAATAAAAAGATGCCTGTGGTACAATTAAGCTCTTTTCAATGGAAGTTCTGTATAGGTTATACCGACCAGTGAATGAACACCTAAGCGAAATTTCGTTTCAGAAAAATCATCTACTTATATTAAAAACTGAGTATCTTTCTAACTATCTTTCTAACTATCTTTCTATGTCACGCTTCTTTCTCCTGAACGCCAATGAACTGAAAGTCGAACCAGGTACCGATAGATAGGTAATTTTTCAAGCTTCATTAGTTTCAATCTATATAATTATACGATTTTAATTAGCGAAGATATCAATTAATAAGTAGTCAAGTTTAAAGCGATTAAGCCTAATAAATGATTAAATATGAAATCCATTCTTGCATTGCAAAACGTGGTTGCCATGCCATGAAACAATAATAAAAATGAAAATGAGAATTTTGAATGAAGGCTTAACTAAATCAAACACGAAACTCATAAGCGGGCGACTTACATAGTATTTTTATCGCTAGCTACTTGTAATATTTTGAAACATTCATTTGTTGAAGAGCCATCTACTTATATTAAAAACTGAGTATCAATGTCTGCTTTTTCTCCTTTGAGGCGAGCTGAACCAAGGGCGGATCCAGCTTCTGGTTAAGGAGGGGGTCATTTTCGGAAAGGGGGGGTCAAAGTGCAATTTTTGTGCAAAAATGGGGTGGTTTGGCAGTTTTTTCGTAAAATAAGTCCCAAAAATGCAATTTTTTGCTATATTTGGTCGGTTAAGGGGGGGGGGGGGTCATGATCCCCATGACCCCACTCTGGATCCGCGCCTGAGCTGAACTTACTGAAACTTTCCTCACCATCTTGAAGGCGCGAAGCATCTCAATAATTCGAATGATTTTTTTTATACAGGAAAAAAGTAAAGGCGTGAAGCGCCTGTTAGCGAGCCGCCTTGGCGGGGAGTAGTTTCTTGACATTTTCCTCACTACTTTCAGGGCACGAAGTGCCCGTGCAACGCCGGGCCACGTTCGTGGTACGTCTTGAAATCGAATGGACATTAAATTATATCAAATAAAACTTCAGAATGAGGTAAAACTTAGAGAGGGGGGACGTTATGCATCAACATGCCGCAGGAAGCTAATCTAGCTGCCCTGGCAGCTAGTAGCATGTTTAAAAATTGTGGTATTTGTCAGATAACTGTAAAAACACTCTAAGTCAGGGCTTCTTAAACTTTTGTCATTCACGACCTCATTTATGATTGCGAGTTTCTTGACGACCCCATACAAATATAAAAGAAAAATAAATTAATATTTTTTGATGATTTATTTATTAGGTAACAATATACATATACATATGAAAATATATAAGTTTAGAATTCGTTTTGAAACATACGAAAATCTAAAATTAAAAATTGCACAAAAGATTATAAAATTGCATTTATTATAGTTTCAAAAATGAAAGCGGATTCTGACCGTCTTAATTCTCTCGAATATATTTAAGTAGTTGCGTGGTAATTATTAAATTAAAGTATAAGTAAAAAATTTAATGAGATAGATGTGCCTGTTTTTTATTGCATAACAAATCAAATCTTGGTGGAATGTTTGAAACTGCTGGACGAAGACCTCTTCAACATTTTTTAACGCTGAACGATATTGGGGTTATATATAAATATTTGACATTAAAATATCTCGCGACCCCAGAATTTTGCTACGCGACCCCAAATGGGGTCGCGACCCATAGTTTAAGAAGCCCTGCTCAAAGTGATGTATGTAATCATTTTTTAAAATACTGCGTGAATATTTACTGTTCTGGATCAGTTTTTTTGGGGGGTTGAAAGGAGAAAAGGTGCCCAAACCTCGTGAATAAACATTCCCCAAGCAAAAGGCAAACGCAACATTATCTATCCATTTTCTTTTTATAAATGTGTAGAAGGAAGTTACTACTGCATCTAAGAAAAATGTATAAAAAGCTTTTTTTTTTTTTTTTCAGATATAATATGAGGTGTTCATTCGCTGGTTGGTCTACCCTATTTCGTCGCTGTTGTTCACTTTTTCATGGCATTTTTTATCTTTGCAGGATCACTTTCTCTCTCTTGGTCCACCTCAACACAGCGGTGGCCGTACACCCGCGGGCTTTCACCGCGACAGGATGGAGTGCCACGATGCCATCTCGTGCCACGGTGCAACACTTCTCTTTCGTTCTATCTTTCGTTTCCGCTGCGGTGGCACAGACTGTTGTTCTTTCTCGTCTCGTACGACCCTGCCACCCCCTTTCGTTGTCTGTTTTCGATGTTGTTTCTCGTTTCTTGAGTTCTCGAGTTTCGTCCGTAGTTTTGCTTCTCACGGAATGGTGTGGATGCGGATGGTATTGGGGGGACTGTTGTTTGTTGTCTGTATTGAATTCTGGTCAATAAATGTTGATAATTTAAGTTCATGCATTTGGTTGCTCTTACTTATTTCATAATGATACAGTAGTCTTCCGCTAAAGGTACGTCACTTGGTTTACTTTCTATCTTGGCGAAGACAGTAAAATTGGCGATATCTACAAGCATGTGTCAATCCGAGAATTTAGAGATTGGAATTTTGGAATGTCGCCAAACATGAAACTTTTAGTTTTCAATAGAGAAAAATAAATTAAAATCGCCAGAAACAAAAATGCTCAAAGTGAAGTTCCTTTAACAGAAAAGTACCAATGATGCGATTCTATCAACAAGCACTATCTCATTTTTTTTCTACGCACAGAATTGTCTTCTGGAAGAAGTTTCAAGAGCCCTAAGGTGTAAAAATGTGGCAGTGTGACAGAGAAAAAAGTCAAGAATACAAATTATAAAATAAAGCATAACAAAAACGGGGGGGGGGGGGGGTAGACTATTTAAGTGAAAAAGCTTTGAAGTAAAGTAAAAAATTTTGATGCTGAAAGATTTATTTGTACTTTTCGTTACATGTACACTTTTAAATAAAAACAGTGGAATTTTGCCTAACTAAATCATATGGAATTAAACAACACGTTATCTGCAAATAAATAAATAACTTAAGGGCCCCAGTACTTGACACCAGGACTGTCATTTCGAATTTTACGAGAGAGGAAGGCCATAGACTGTATGCACAATGCAAACTTTAACGGAAAGCTACAAAAACCACTCCCACTTTTATGCACACTTAAAACATTAATTTCTCCAAGTCGGGAGGGGGGGGGGAATGGTAATTGACTGCTCCCAGCGACTCAGATAAATGATGGGCCTAGTTAACACCTGCACCAATAGATAATATTCCCAACAGGCAGAAATATTAAAAAGAGAATTCGTTCGAAAATTACTAAATTTTAAAATCGCGTTCAAATTAGCAATGCTTACCTATCACCTTATTCTTAGCTGATCCTTTGATGCCTGTATTTCTCTTGTTAATTAATAATTTCTACTTAAGTGCAGAGGTATTAACGTATGTGCCAACTACATCCAATAGCGCCAAAGAGAAAAATCTACTGCATGATCGGCACGATTTTTTATACATTGCGAAGTCCGTTTGCATCCTCTACTGTAACGTTGGATTATTTTTGTGCACGACAAAAGTCTAACGCTAAGACATTAATGAATTTGTGTTGCTGGTCCTTTTCAATCTATTCTTCTCGGGAGAGGAGGACAAACGCTTTGAAATACTTTTATTTATTTACTTATTTATTTATTTTAAGAATTAAAACTTGATTTGTGTGTATAAAATCAATGGCTCTTGTATGTGGGTAACTCTCCTACAATCCTAAGTGTTCGGTAAGAATAACACAAGAATGCATTAGAGCCAAAGTTTCATTTCTTAAAAAAATATTAGAAATAAGTTTTCTCAACGTATTTCCATTCATATAAACACAATAACTGATTTATATTTCTCATGAAAAATTTTCGAACAACAAAAAAACACTCTCCGATCTCAGAATTTTATTTTTAAGACATTTCCTGAAGAAACGCTCCGAACTTAGCGTCTCCCTAACATTACTGAAGGCTGTTTGAAATTGCTTCTGAAAAAGTCTTCAGAATTTTGATTTCAAAAGTTTTCAATGAAATGTTCCGAATCCCATATCTCCTTCTAACGTCATCAAAGATGGCCTACCACTGTGTCGTAAAGACTGACTTTAAAACTCTCCAAGAAAACCTCCGAACTCAAATTTACCTAACATCATCCAAGATCGTCTGAAGTTTCATTTTTGGAAACTCAGTTTCAAGAAAACAGCAATGGAAAGACAAAGACTCTGAACGAATCAGGAGCGGAAACAAAGGGATTGCGATGGGGACGATCGACTCTCCCTTCAGGAAGTCGTCCCCACTGCTAAATGTTCAACATTGAAGTTCAAAAAAGGCATTTTTTAACTATCTTTGATGCTTTTTAAACAAAATTGTATAGGAAAAAAATAATATTTTTTAGATTCTATTCATTTAAATACTAAGTTCTCTTGCTTGTGATGGTCTAAAAAGTAGTAAATAAACATGACTATGCATTGAAGTGAGCTGGCATGAGCTTATAGATTGGTCAGGTTCCCCCCCCCCCTCCCTCCTCCTCTACGACCACTCTTTTTTATTTCAAAACTATTCAAAATGCTCTTTTTTTTTTTTTTTTTTGATTGATACAAAATAAATAGTAACCTTATTTAAAGTTGGTCAGTGGGTTCCCTTATAATTAGACGAAGTATCCCCCTCCCCCACCCAAATATACCATTAACACTATACTAATATGACGTCTAACCTGGGGACTGAATTGAGGATTATTTTTACCCTAGGTAAGTGAGCTCGTATGAACTTGTAGATTGGTCAGCTCCCCTCCCTCCCTTCCCAGCCCAACCATCCCCCCCCCCCCAAACTGTTCAAAATGTTAAAAAAAAAGCCTCTTTGATACAAAATAAATAGTAAACTTATTTAAAGTTGGTAAATGGGCTTCCTTATAACAAGACGAAGTACAGCCCTTCCCCCACCCAAATATACCATTAACACTATACTAAAAAGACGTCTGACCTGGGGATTGATTTGAGGATTATTTTCACCCTAGGTATATATTGTTTTTTAGACGAAGCGTTTCTTTTTCAATCCGACCTTCACAAAGTGCACTTCCATTCAATATCTGAATTTAAACTTACGATTCATTTCATCCCCTACCCCAGCACCAATCTTCAATTTTGGAGGAAGAAAAAAAAAGGTTCGCCCCAAGATTATAGCAAACAGCAAAATAGCACTGTTTCCCCTTGTTCTCATAATGTTTTCCCATTATTTTCACAAAAAACTGAAAAGAAATCAAAGTATCAGGTCATACATCAGTCCCCATAACTGCCTTTCCTTTCTCTTATTGGACAAAGCTCATGAGCTAATAAGAAAGAGTAACAAACAGAACAAACTGAAACACTACCATACATCAGTAGAGACTAAGGTTTTGAAATGGAGGGAAGGGGATGATAAAAAAATAAAAGTCTGGAAAGTGAAGGTAGGGTAAGGAGGGGGGGGGGGTGCAATCTGTAAAGAAGTTAAACATGAGAGGTTATGTTCAAAAAAGCGGTGTTTGTTTAATCTCTAACTGATTTTAATATATTTATATAGACATATCTAGCTGCATTACTCTCCTTAATAACAAAATGAAAAAGAAAACAAACAACTAAAAACAAATAAATAACAGCTGCACGAGCCATTTCTTTCCTCCCTCCAAAATTAAAGATTGGTACTGGGGTACGAGATGAAATCAATCATAAGTTAAATTTCAGGTATAGAAAGGAAGTACACATTGTGAAGCTCACATCGAAAAAGAAACACTTCGTCTGAAAAATAATATATACCTAGGGTGAGAACAATCCTCAATTCAGTCCCCAGGTTAGACGTCATATTACTATAGTGTTAATCGTATATTTGGGTGGGGAAGGGGAATACTTCGTCTAGTTATAAGGGAATCCATTTACCAACTTTAAATAAGGTTACTATTCATTTTGTATCAATTAAAAAAGAAGAGCATTTTAAATAGTTTTGAAATAAGAGTCAATATTTCGAAAAGTGCCAATTTGGAGTTGGAGTTTTCTGATGAAAAAAATGTTTGCAGAAAAAAAATTAATATTGGATTCTAAGTCTAAATTGGGTCTAAGTGTAAGAAAATAAAAGGGGGGGAGGTCAAGGAAGTTATTTACCCCCTCCTTAGATTACTCACTTTTAAGCCGTTACAGATCTGATGTTAATATGAGCTACATATCTGAGTTTATGCTTTCAGTCTTCGTTAACATCTCTAAAAATGATATCATTTCCTTGCTTTTTTTAAATAGAATTAAGATAAATATATTAAAATATATATATTAGCTAAAAAATCAATTTCATTATAAAAAAGCATTTCTTGGAAATAAAAATGAGCGATAAGGTTTTTAGATAATATAAATTATGGATTACCAAATCTCAAGCTAATAAAACATTGTTGCTTTTGTTTATTTGCGAAATTACTGAAAATTCAAATTGAATATTGTTATTAGAAATGAAAATAAAATAATTGTTAAAATAATAATAATTAATTAACTTAATTTCTGCAGTGTCAATTTTTCTCATTTTACTAACTTCTATTGTTAGGTCATACAAACCACAAATGAAGCAATTGTACTAAAACTCATTGCTTTTCATTTTTTAAGAACAAAAATATTCAATATACATAGCTAAAACCTATGATTTTTGCTTTTTATAATTCTGAAACGTGTGAGTTAGTTCGGTAACATATTCGCTGTTTTTCAATGTTACCGCTCTGACTGTTACCGATCTGACAAACTGACAAAGTTTTTTTTTTATTTCCGAGTCGATCGCACTAAACCAAAATCAAACACGTGGTTTTTCACTTGTAATAAAGGACTATACTTATATATAAAATAATTTTTTAAATAATAAAAACTGCGCATTTTAGCGCGCGTTACCGATCTGATGACTTAAATGACACACATTTTATGAAATCACTTTAAAAAATCTTACCTACAATTTTAGATGCAGAAATGCAAATTTTTAATTACGATGCGATAAAACATCCCACCAGGTACCCAGTATCACGTGGTATAGGTGCAGGAAATGATTTTGGGAGCCTAAACATAGATCGGAAGTTATTGTTACCGCTCTGACGGCGGAACTTGGGACACGCTTATTTCGCATCGGCTAGAAAATCAGAAATCGATTAAAACAAAAATGAAGTAAAATATTAACAAAGGGCTAAAAATAGAATCGTTTTTTGTGCAAGTGCGTTTTTTTGGGAAGTTAGAAAGTGCGCATGACCTGTTTGCATGCTAAACTTTGCTACTGGGGACACGTTACCGATCTGATTTTTGATGTATAAAAACAATATTTTCTGAAGAAAAAAAAATTCTGATGTTATTAGATGAAATGAAAGCGAAACCTTGTCTTCTTTCTGGGGAAAATTATTTTTTTAACTAGTTATTGAAATACAGTGAACTCTCACTTATGCGCCGGCCCAAGAGACCAACAGAAAAAGGCGCATAAGTGAGAGAGACGTATAAGTGAACAAGCCTATTTAAAGGACTAAAACGCAACATAGTTTCTAATGAGAGAATGAATAAGAATATTTCTATAGAAAAGGGACATATTACCACGGTTTGGCAATTACTGTAACGTAATTACAATGATAAAGAGAAAACAAAAATTGTAGCATACCTAATTACAAACTGTTCCCTTTAAAATGATCCATAATAAGTAATTGTCCCTTTCCGAACTCTAGTTCATGCGGAAAAAATGTCTTCCGTGAACAATAAAGGAGAAGGATTAAAGAGGAAAGTGAAGAAAAATGCTTATTTTTTAAAGAAAATAAATAAATTTTTTACATTTTAGGGAAAATTCGGCGCATAAGTGAAATATTTATCTTTAGAGCGACGCATAAACGAATGATACTATCATTATTTTGCTATGGAATGTGCTGGGACCATTTAAAATCGTCGTATAAGTGAAAAAGGCGCATAAATGCGGCGGTGTATAAGTGAGAGTTCACTGTACTAGTGAAAATTCACTTGGGACTCAAATTGGCACTTTTCTAAATATTAGCTCATAAAAATTATATGTTTCTTGAGAAATTTAAATTTGAAATTTAAATTTCATTTTTCAAGAAATAAAATTTTATCAAATTAGTTATGGTGCATATCAGATTAAGCGGCAACTAACGTACTTTAAAATGCTGTTTACCAAATCGTTCTATCTATATTTGGTGCCGAGTTATGGTCCCTTTTATGTTTAAGCATCAATGGAAAAACGAGGTTTTTTCCAAAGTTCAAAGTCTCATAAATAAAAAAAATAATAGAAATAAAAATCTAAAAATTGAGGCTTTTGATTACCTCAAGGGGTACAATTGATGAGCCAAATTTGAAAGAAATACAAAAATGTAAGGTAAAAAAGTTGGTTTTTTATAGTTCGTTTAAAAATAAGAAAGTGTTCAAAATGTTACTTTTCCGGGGCGCTCTTTCCCGCCAAAATCATTACAGAGCATCTCGCATTTCTTTTACTGGGCCCAAAATTTCAAGAGATCATCCAAACAAATAAGAACATCGAAAATCCCCAATTTTGAATAAACTGCAGTGCCCTTAACGTAAGCAAATATGATCTTACACTCGCGTGTTTGAGTTTTTCGCAAATGCTCTCAACCCCCTTTCTCTTATTTCATCAAAGGTCATTAAAATTTTGATTTTCAAAACTAGTTTCAAAAAATTTAAAGGGTCTTTAAAGCTTTTGAACCCCTCCTCCTAGTACCTACCATAGGGTATGACTAAAAACGTCGTTTTTGGGAGTTCTACTCGTGTTTAGAAAATCTCCATGAGAGAGCCACAGAACTTAAAAAATTGTCTAAATTGCTTGCTGAAACTTCAATTATGAAGAATAGTAGAGAAGAGGTGTGGGATAGATTTCGATTTATTTTTTAAAAACCTTCTTCGGGACAGTCCTTGGGCCTCATCCCTTACCCAAACTAAATACGAACTACAATCACGTTTATGAAACTTCAACTTCGAAAATTTGACATACCTTTCTTCCCTCCAACATCACCGAAAACTTCCACCCTGTGTTTTCGAAACAGCAACATTTTTCCGGGGTAAATCCCCCAGATTCCTACCAGCGCCCACATGTTTTAATATAAAAATGATTTTGTTCCTCCAGATTTGATTTTATAAAGCGGCTGATTTTATAATCCAGTGATTTTATTAGTGGCGGGCGCTGTACTGACATTGTTGACAAATGATGTTTACCATGCAATTGCCAGGCACTAATGCAGCCTATTGCCATGCAAATGCCAGGGGACAACTGATGCAGACTGTGGGAGTGCATTTTCTCCTTCCTGTGATCAGACTTTTTTTTTAATTTGATTTGTTACCTCAAAACCGACGGCAATGCAATTATATGTAATCAAATTAGTTCAGTAGCTATTAATTATTAGTTTAATACAATTCCAAGTAGCATTTTTTTCAGAATTAAGCCTGATATTAGAGCATTACTATATAATTTTTACTATTTGTCAATAGAAAACTCTGATTTTTCTGCTTTTGACAACAGTCGTCCAAATGCTCTAAAGTAAGAAGAACGTGAGTAATAATTGCCTTTAACAAATTTCGTGCTAAAATTTAGGTGAGCACTTAGAGCAGATACTAAATATAACATTCACTTCATCTCAATGGATTAGTCTATCATTGGAAATTAATTGTTGACTGAGCCAGATTAAGATATTACGGGGCAGTAGGTCAAACACATTTTCAAGGCCCCTCTACTGGAGGCTTTACAATGTTTTGAAAAGCATTGGATAAAACAATTATTTTAGCCATTGATTAGAGCAATTCGAGACATTTGGGGGCCCCTAATAGGGCTGCGACATCGATGTCGATGTTCTGGAAACATCGATGTTTTTGTGAAAACATCGATGACCATCGATGTTTGAGAGTCGATGTTTTCCTAACATCGATGTTTGGGTTCGATGTTTTTTTCGATGTCGATGTTTTATAATCCATAAAAAAAAGCTTGATAAAAATATGCGATATGCAGACGCATTAAGAAGTTCTCATCCTTAATCAGAAGTTTCAGTATTAATCTCAATAAAAAAACATTTTTTATGATTATTATCGATGTTTTGCTCTCGATGTTTCTAAAACATGCCTAATTTGCTTTCGCCATATTTTTTTAATTTTATTTATTTCATTATTATTCTTTATGTAAATGTTTTATATTTCCGCAAAAAAGAAAAAAAAAAAGATATGCGGCCAAAAGTTATATCGCTCGTTAGAAGACGGTTTTGATAGTTACCATCGATATTTTAAGGTGAATGTCTTTTAATGATCACTGTTTCACGTTCGATGTTTTTTTTTTCTTTCAATGTCTGTTTAAGGGGTTACAGTACCTTTCTAACAAATTTCTTTAATTTAAGTGAAAAGGTTCATTCTTTGAAATCTTTGCTTCTACACTTTAACAATACATAATTTATTTTCAAACATTAAAAATTTTGAAAACTTTTTTTGAAAATTTGAAATATTTAAGAAAATTTCAATTTTTTAAAAACCTTAAGGCTTTTTTGTTTCTGCACTATTTTTTTTTTTTTTTTTTTTTTTTTTTTTTTTTTGCGAAATGATCATAAGGATTACCTCAAAAAATCTGTGCATTCATTTTCTTATATTTTGATTTGAAAATATTTTGTGACCTGTTATGTAAAAAAATCTTAGAAAATTTTGTTCTTCGAGGTTTAACAAACTCTAAAAATTTTTTTAATTTATAAAACGCTTATTCAATGCACAGTTTTGTTAAATATATTATCCTGAGTGCAAAAAATATTGCTTTAAAGTTATATCTTTAATAGAAAAAATTCCTTAGCATTTCCAGTAACATAGAAACAATAAAAACTGATCACCGAGAAAAATCACTTTTAAGTTTTGCTTTTCCATTAGAACACATAGCATGCATGCCCTAAAGTCACTCATAACTTTTTAAATAATTTAGCTAGAACAATGCTATTTTTTTCTGAGTGTTTTAAATGACTTTTACTTTTGAAATAGGCAATAAAATTTTTTTGGTCTTTTGGTCATTTTTGAGGTACTGTAACCCCTTAACGCTTCAGCAATAAGCAATAAAAATATGCAATAAAAAAGATTCATCTTTTACAGTTGCAATATCTATTGTATTGAAATAGTTTTTTTTAATTACTACGGATGATTTACGGTCAACGATTTTTAAACATCGTTGTTTTTCGTTTGCTTTAGAAATTTTTTTTCGATAACTGTGTTTTACATTTCGACCAAAAAAAAATGACATAAATAAAAGTTATACAGTTAATCAACAGTTGCAGTATCTATCTCACTAAAAAAGTTTTCTATAACTGACATCGATATCATACGGTTGATGTTTTCAGGAGACAAAAGATAAATCCTGTTGAGTGATATAAAGAGGCGCAATGTATTGGGAAGCTACTGTATTACTGTACATTCAAATGTGTAAGTAATTTTTATAAAAAAAGATCGATGTTTGAAAACATCGATGTTTTTTGGTCGATGTATCAATACCATCGATGTCTTAATTTCGATACATCGATGTCTTGAAACATCGATGTTTTGCCTTCGATGTCGCACCCCTAGCTCCTAAACTGTGGGGGGCAAGGTCGTTTTCCCACAAGTTGTAGGCGTGGCTAGAGGCGGGGCTTGCTGACGGGGGAGATAGTAGGGTCGGAGATCTGCTCTTTGACTACCGCCGTAGGAAAAATTGGAGAATTGGCGAATTATAATGGACGCATTTAGTGGTGATGTCACGGGTTGCCAGGCAGAGGGAAAGGTTCCCAAACACCGGTTGATAAGATGAATTCAGCATAACTGTCAATGCTAAAGTGCTGTGAGTAGCAATATTTATTCGTTCATTTCATCATTTAAAATGCTTCAGGTTTGTTTTTTAATGTTTTGAAAGTATTCTCAGACAATGTAAACGCACCATTAATGCATGATTGCTTCTAATTTTCGTCTGTAAACTGCAGAAATATTAGAAAATACATAGGCTTATAATGTCCTTTTTGCAGACTTCGAGTTGTTAGGTTATCAATATTTATTCGTTTATTTCGTCATTTTATGTGCTGCTGTTGTGTTTTTAATGCTTTAAAAGTATTCTCATCTTATTTGCAAATGATTGTAAAATATTTTTTTTTATATTTTAATTTTATAGCGCAGGAAAAAAATTTTAAAA